>JASDQU010279887.1:3975-14851 GCA_032191745.1 Picea mariana
ATAACAATAGGTCCAAAGGGAGTAGACTGTAATGTGAGCTTTGACGATGCAACAATAAGAGAATCCTGCAAGAATCATAAAGGTTGTTGCAGAGCCACACCCAACAGTTGCTCAATTGGTCGGAAGACTGAAAAATGTTGGAGAAAGCTTCAACTTGAATTCCCCATTTTCGTTTACGACTCCCATAATTGATATGGCCATCATCTTCCTGTGACATAGACGGAGCAATACCCAAAACCTTAAACATGCAGAACATGTGATTAATAAATGACCTATGGTGGTTTTGTAGAGCCGTCCTAATTCTCTTCTCTTCTAAGGACTTAATGGGGATGACAATGGAAGCGTTGCTTTTGAAGAAGGGTTAACTCACCACATGGAGGACCTGACACAGTGTCTAATCTAAAATATTTCAAAACTCAACAAAAATTAAAAAACGGAAAATGGAAATCTACATTTTCAAATAAAAAATTAATTTAATTTAAATAATTATCCAAATTAATTAAAAAAAAGGTGAAACAAAGATTTTTTTCTCAAGGATTAATAAAATAAATGGCGTTTTCTAACTGTTCTATGAAATGGTTTTTTTTAAGTTAGAATTTGACCATATAAATTTACAGGAAATTACTATTTTTTATTGTTAAAAATCTATTTTTGAATGTAGAAATAGATTCAACATGCTGAAAAATTCTAGAGCATTTGGATTATACAGAAATAATCACTCAAATCTGAACATCTAACAATTTCTAGTTAAATTTGAAACAAATGTGACAGGAAAATATTGACTGAAAAGAATCATTTAATAGAACATTTAAACTATGACTAAAATAAATTACTTGTAATAACAAAACATATGATAAATACATATGATTGTCATTATATCTAAAAAAGAAGTGAAATTCTACCATTGCAACAGATTAATATGTTTTAATATGCTTAGCCTTGATTCTTCTATCTCTCATGAGAAGAGACCAAAATAAATTATTATACCAAAGGCATTCTTGAAGGGGAGGTTTCTCCACATGTCTTCTTAGTCTATCCAAAACCTATAACGGATTATGAATTTTGTTGAATAAAGAAACCAAAATAAATTATTATACCAAAAACGTTCAGGTTTCTCCACAGGCCTTCATTGATCCAAAACCTATAAAAACTTCCCATCTCTTCTCTCTTCACATGTATTCTCCTTCACCGATTCCAAACTGCCAAGGATTCCAGACTGCCACTGCTCAATACGGGGCGACTTCCAAGTTTCTCCATCTTTATGATATTGGTTTCTTCGGGTTCTTCCTGGATTGCAAGTTTGCGTCCATGTGTTCCTCTGACTCTGGTGAGGACACAAACATGGTGTTTCTCTTCATGTTATTATTGAAGGGAGCGGCCGCGATGATCTGCAGAAGAGCCCACACATGGTGGCATGTCAAAATGACAATGGGAGGAGATTCGAACCCGAGACAAGTCTCTTGTGATAGAAAATGCCTCACACAGTTTGGGCTTCATCGCCCTCGACTTCTCATCCGTGGAAGTTGCAGTGGCATTCGCACGTTGCGCATCTGAGGGACTTCGATGTCCCCTCCTCCCTGTCGGGCATGAAATCACCGCACCCATCCATCATGTGTCTGCCCAGATTCAAAGTGTCGTTCTTTTGGTATTCTCAGTATCTCGCCAAAGCATAGGGTGAAACCCCCAATTGATCTCTACATTTCCATTTCTTATGGAGTCCTATGAGTCTGGTGAGATGATGGAGCACGTGGATGAAGCCAATTTTTCCTTGGACGGCTTAAAGCTCGGACAACCCTTCAGGATTTAGCATGCAAGGTTAAAACGATCTAATGGCCACTCATAGTGATTTGGGGGAGATTTCGCTTTATGTTGTAATGCTTACAATTGTTGTAACTATGAGTTTCTAGGTTAACTATGACTGTTGTAACTGTGAGTTTCAACTATGACTGTTGTAACTGTGAGTTTCTAGGTTTACTATTTTTAGCTAATCAGATCCACTTGAGTCAGTGATCTGCATGCTATATATGTAACCTCCATTTATTTATTAAGTAATACAATCTATTGTTTGTGTGTTATTCCTATGCAATGGCTGCTCTTCCAATTTCTTTTTTTGGTATCAGAGCATGGCTGGGCTTAATCCCTCATGGGAATACCCAGGAAGATGTGAGAGCCTGAGTTGTAATATTATTTAGTGTTTAGTTTTATGTTTGCAGCTGTTTGTATTACTCTATCCTGTGTGTTATTAATTGGTGAAAGTATTGTGTGTGCGTTGTTTACCCGCGGGGCTGCCTACGGAGAAAACAAAAGAAGGAAATCAATCAAAGGCAGACCTGCCATCGTTCATCTGCCTGCGTCAATCCAAAGAGAAGCCGCAAATTTTTTGAGCCATTGCACAAGGTAAAGACCTGTCGTTTCGAAGATTCAAGGAGTCGTGGCCACCATCATCATCGAGAGAAAGTAGATCCATTTTCTGTAGCTGCGTGAAGGTTTATCACTGCATCAAGCTACAGATCTGAAGCTGTCCTGCATACGCATCTTGTCGCTTGATCCAGATCCGTGGGAAATTGCTTCTCAGTTCGTAACATTTCAGATCCATTTCTCTGTCCGCAGAATTCAGTATGAGCTTCCCTGCTTTCCTCAATATGAAGACGTTGATCTGGTTAGCATGGTTGAATCGCCCTTCTCATTCAATCATATTCGCAATATCAAGATCCTGAATGCAATCCACCGCTCAATATCATTATCGCAATGAGTTGAATACCGACTACAATTCAAAGGCATGGAAGATCTGTTGTTGTGTGATCCTGTTGGTGTTCTAATTTCTTCATATGCAAATTTGCGGTGTGTAATTTTCTTTTGTGCATATAGTGTGGGGTTCAAGTTTGTATTTTGTATATACAATGAAGAACCAATCATTGAACAGAGTAGCATATGTTAAAGCTAGTGGTTCTCGACGTTCTTCGGTGCCAAGAGAACACATCACTGGTTTGAGTATGTGTACGAATCTGTTATATATTGTAGACTCTTGTTGTACTTCGGTGCTCCAAGATCGACAATTACAGGTTACCTTTACGTGGTGAGTTTAAATTTTTGTGTATAAGTGTTTATGTAAAAATAAGAACTTGTATCTTGATGCAAGCTGGTAGCCCCAGTTTCAAGTACAATGTTTTTATTGGAAGTCACCTTGTGTAAAGGAATGTTGAAGAGATTCAGTATCCAAATTGTTCTTCTATATACTGAAGGATAGCCGAAAGCAAAAAATCCGACAGATGAAGGCAAGTTAATAGAATGCATCAATAATTGGCACCTTTTATCACGGAAGCCTCGATGAGCCGAGTTGTCAAATTGTCCAGTATACAAGTGCTACAATGATGGTCAGAAGCATTTTGACTTTAAATGTGTCAGTGGGTAGCTTGAATGTGTGGAGAAGAAAGAGCGGAAACCAGGTGATTGCAGAGTGAGTTTCAGTGCTGAGGAAGACCAGATCAGACAGACAGATGAAAGTTCTAGTGTTGTAACCTTTTGTTATGTTTTGTAATTTGTGATTGTGATATTTGTAATGTAAGCATTAAGGGAGGGTGTTAGAGATAATGCTTACAACTGTTGTAACTGTGAGTTTCTAGGTTAACTATGACTGTTGTAACTGTGAGTTTCTAGGTTTACTATTTTTAGCTAATCAGATCCACTTGAGTCAGTGATCTGCATGCTATATATGTAACCTCCATTTGTTTATTAAGTAATACAATCTATTGTTTGTGTGTTATTCCTATGCAATGGCTGCTCTTCCAATTTCTTTTTGCTCGAACAACCCTTCAGGATTCAGCGTGCAAGGTTAAAACGATCTAATGGCCACTCATAGTGATTTGGGGGAGATTTCGCTTTACGTTGTGGTTGGCTACATTCACGTGGATATCATAAAGGAACTGCTCAAGTAAATCAATTTTTGAGGAGAATTTTTCAACAAATGCATTGTTTCCAACCATAGAATTCAAGCAAAAACTACTTCAAGTTGTTATATGGTGACAACGAATTCCTCCATTTTCAGCGTTGGTTGTAACTAAGAGACCAAATTAGAATATAGATGTGAACCCATTTAATAGTTAGTTTTAGTTTTCTTTGTAACTTTTTATTAAATTGATGTATACCTGTAAAGGAAAAACGCAGATGAGTAGAAGGAGTCTATTGTAATCTCCATGATCTGAATAATAAGACAATTGATGCTTTTACTTGGTGGACGTAGCCCAAATCTTTCGTGAACCACGTAAATTTGTGTATTTTTAATTATGTGTGGCTATACTTGACTTATGATATTTGTGTTTCCGCATTTACAAATATAACAAGTAGTATCAAAGCTCCATTGGAGATCCATGAAGCCATTAGAGGAAGAGCAACACCATCCACAGTGTCAAACCGTGGAAGAGGAGCATACAACAAATCAACATGTGGGTTGCTTGATAGAAGGAGCTTCGTCGTTTTTCCTTAGCGTTGGGTTATCCTCCAATCTCCATATTCCTTGTGGGAGTGTTGTTTCTCTATCAGCGTTAGGGTCGCTGCATAAAGGAAGCGTTGTTTTTAATAGTGGACTTATGAATTTCAGAAAATGCATTTCAGCGCTGGCATGTATAAGTGAAGGAATCTCCCTTAAGAAAACATTCGCATGTTTTTTCTTTTGAAAAAGTAAATGTATGGTTTTTTAAAAGTGGAAAGGTATGAAGGTTTATTATATTTGTAATTAAATATTGTATGTAAAAGGTGGAGGAATTAAAAAGGTCAATTTTAAGAGGTGAGGTTGGTAAAAGGTTTTTTATTAAAAAAATTTTATTAAATCTCTTTTTTATTAAACTTTTTGGAGTTTATATCATTATTCTTCCACACTTTAAAGGGATTGGTTATTATAAGCAGTGGTTTTGGAATGTTTTATTCTGTTAATGTCAAAAACTCAGAGTGCTAAGTTCGAAATCAAGAAGTTTAATGGAAAAAACAATTTCGAGATCTAGAAGGTTAAGATGCACAATCTACTCATGCAACAAGGTGTGTTGAAGGCGCTTTTAGGAAAATAAAAGCAACCCACAACCATAACAGATGAAGACTGGAATGAGATTAATGTGAGAGCACTGAGCGCCATACGCCTGTGTTTGGTCGATGATGTTCTCCTCAACATTGTTGCGGAGAAGACATCAGTCGGTTTGTGGACGAAGCTGGAAATCCTGTATATGACGAAATCCTTGACAAACAAGATCTTCCTGAAAAGGCAATTGTACAGTTTGAGAATGAAGGAAGGCACGAAAATAGCTGATCATTTAAATACTTTCAATACTCTCTTAGTTCAATTGACCAACATGGGAGTAAAATTCAATTCTGAAGACAAGGCAATTACATTATTGTGTTCTTTGCCTGCCTCATGGGATCACTTTGTTACCTCTATTAGTTTCAACACAACAAAAAGTATTGAGTTTGATGTTATTGTTGGAGCATTATTGTATAAGGAAACAAGGAAGAAAACCAATTCAGAAACCTCCACATCTAAGGCGATGATGGTCAGAGGCCGACCTAAAGAAAGAGGACATGGTGAGAGGGATTTCTCTCGGTCAAAGTCGAAGGGAAAAAAGAGCAAGCTTAAGTGATGGGTTTTTGGCAAATCGGGACACCTGAAGAAGAACTGTTGGAAGTGACAACAATCCTCCAAAGACGCCCCTCCAAAATAAATGAAGGAAGCGAACACAGCTGAAACAGGTTCAGGTATGACTGATGAAGTTTTATCAATTAGTATTGGTTCACGTCATGGTCAACAGTGGTTATTAGATTCTGGTGCTTCAAATCACATGTGTCTTCATAGACACTAGTTTGTTACTTACCACTCTATAGATGATGGAATAGTTTACATGGGAAATGATATCTCGTGTAAAGTTGTGGGAATTGGTAGCATTCGAATTAAGATGTTTGACGGAACTATTAAAATACTAACTGATGTGAGACATGTACCTGAGCTTAAGAAGAACCTAATTTCTTTGGGAGTCTTAGACACTGGAGGATATAAGAGTATTGTTCAAGGTGGAGTTATGAAGGTCTACAAAGGAATTCTACTGGCTATGAAAGCGTAGAAGGTTGGTAACCTTTTTCTGTTAGAAGGATTAACCGAGTCAGATCATGCGACAGCTATATCTGAGAATGACAATGATTATATTCGACCGCGGCATCAACAGTTGGGCCATATGAGCAAAAGAGGATTGAAGGTATTATCTGATCGCAAGTTACTTCCTAGTCTAAAGTCTTTTAAGTTAGATTTCTGCAAGCATTGTATTTATGGAAGAAAAAAAATAGGCAAAGATTTAAAACCGAAAGACACACCAGTGAATAAATCCTTGATTATATCCATTCTGATGTTTGGGGACCATCCCCTACTGTTTCGTATGGAGGATCATCATATTTTTTTACTTTTATAGATGATTTCTCTAGGAAGGTGTGGATCTTTATGTTGAAAAGAAAGGTTGATGTGTTTACTGTTTTCAAGCAGTTTAGAGCTTTAGTGGAAAAGAGCACTGGTAGGTCCATTAAATGTTTAAGAACTGGTAATGGTGGTGAATTTATGTCAATGGAATTTGAGAACTATTTCAAGGAGTTTGGGATTGATAGGCATAAAACCACTGCCTATACTCCTCAGCAAAATGGATTTGCTAAACGCATGAACAAGACTCTTCTAGAGAGAGCAAGGAGTATTCTTAGTAATGCCAACTTGCAGTAGGAACTGTGGGCAGAAGCAGTAACTACAAAATGTTATCTGGTGAATCGATCACCATCAACAACAATAGAGTGCAAGATTCTTGAAGAGGTATGGAAAGGTCACCCTTGTAATTATTCTAATCTTAAAGTTTTTGGTTGTGAAGCCTATGCTCTAATTCCGAAACATCAACGTTCTAAATTAGATCCAAAATAAATAAATAAAAAGGCTTATCTTTGTTGGATATGGTGATGGTATTAATGGGTATAGGTTGTGGGATCTTACTTCCCACAAGATCACCATTAATAGAGATGTAATATTTGATGAATCACGTCTCATCAAATCAGATGTAGATGTTCAAATGAAACAGAAAGAAGTACCTACGTATCAACAAATTTAGTTTGAAACCAGTTCAAATACAAATGAAAGTGAACATGAACAAGTTTCTGAAGACGTTCATGGAGAGTTTCCTGTAGAGGAAGACATGGTTGATGATAACAATCAACAGAATGTGGATGAGCCACAAATTTCCCTAAGGAGATCTACACGGGTCAAAAATCCTCCAAGAAGGTATGATGATTTTTTTTCGTCGGTTTCTTTAAGTACTAATGATGATGAACCTTCATGCTATCAGGAAGTTGTGAAGGGTTCTAACATTGATAAATGGAAAGAAGCAATGAAGGATGAAATGAAGGCATTAGAAAGGAATGCCACATGGGACCTGGTAGAACTTCTAAGAGACGAAAAAATTATAGGTTGCAAGTGGGTCTACAAGTTGAAGACGGGTGTTGATGATAAGGTGGAAAGGTCCAAAGCAAGGCTGGTTGCAAAAGGATATTCTGAGAAAGAAGGTATTGAATTTCATGAGATTTTTTCACCAGTTGTTAAGTCTGTTTCAATTCAAATTGTGTTAGCATTAGTTGCATTACTTGATTTGGAGTTGGAGCAGCTAGATGTTAAAAATGCCTTTTTACATGGAGATTTGGATGAGGAGATTTACATGGAACAAATTGAAGGGTTCATTCAAAATTGTAGAAAGAAATTTGTTTGCAGACTCAAGAAATCATTGTATGGTCTGAGGCAACCGCCCAAATAATGGTACAAGAAATTTGACTCTTTCATGGTGAGCCAGAATTATACAAGGAGTGTGTATGATCATTGTGTCTACTTTAAGAAATTGAATACTGGCATATTAATTATCTTAGTATTGTTTGTTGACGATATGATTTTAGCAAGCAAAAGCATAGCTGAGATCAACAGGTTAAAGGCTCATATGGCTAGGACGTTCAATATGAAAGATCTAGGAGCAACAAGGTAGATTTTGGGCATGGAGATATTTAGAGACAGGAGGAATGGTAAGATTTGGTTGTCACAACAAAAGTATGTTGAGAAGATACTTTTGAGGTTTGGTATGAACGATGTGAAACCAGTTTCAGTCCCTTTGGCTTCCCATTTTAAGCTTTCTTCAAATTTATGTCCTAGTACAAAAGAAGAAAATGAATATATGTCTTGAATACCATATGCTAATGCAATAGGAAGTCTAATGTATGTGATGGTTAGTACAAGGCCAGACATTTCACATGCAGATGGGGTTGTCAGCAGGTATATGGAAAATCCAGGTAAAGAGCGTTGGGCAACAGTGAAATGGGTGCTTTGGTATTTGAGAGGCACAAGTGATTATTGTGTCACTTATAATAGTGGTTGTGAATTAGTCTGTGGATATGTTGATTATGATTTGGCAGGTGATTTGAACAAGAGAAGGTCGACTTCAGGGTATGTCTTTACTCTTGCAGGTGGAGCTATTAGTTGGATGTCAAAGCTATAGAACATTGTTGCTTTATCCACTACATAAGCATAATACGTAGTTGCTTCACATGCTTGCAAAGAGGCAGTTTGGTTGAAAGGTTTATTTGGTGAGTTTGGAAGGATGCAGGACAAAGTAAAGTTACTTTTTGATAGTCAAAGTGCTATTCACTTGGCTAAGAATCCAGCCTACCATAGTAAAACAAAACATATACCTATCGAGTACCATTTTGTAAGACAGGTCATCGATGAACGTGGAGTCTCTCTTGAGAAAGTGCATACAAAAGAGAACTGTGCAGACATGTTCACAAAACCAGTACTTCTAGAGAAGCTACGATGGTGCTTTGCTTCTCTTGGCTTGTAGAAAATGTGATGAACAAAAGAAGGAGCAAGGTATCATGTTAATTGTTGTCAAGGTGGAGATTGTTATACGGTGACAATGAATTCATCTAGTTTTTAAGCGTTGGTTGTAACCAAGAAACCAAATTAGAATATGGATGTGAACACATTTAATAGTTAGTTTTAGTTTCTTCTGTAACTTGCTATTAAATTGATGTATGCCCGTAGAGGAAAAACACATATGAGTAGAAGGATTTTGTTGTAATCTCCATGATTTGAATAGACGTAGCCCAAATCTTGGGTGAACCACGTAAATATATGTGTTTTTAATTCTATGTGACTATGCTTGTCTTATGATATTTGTGTTTCCACATTTACAAATATAACACAAGTGCCATACACTGGATGAGACTTCCAAGAGCAACATAAAAAATCCAACGTAAATCTAGAGGGGGGTTTCCATAATCCATTTCAGTCCCTATTCATTTTTGTCTGGTCAATCTGCGACTTCCTCCTGTAGGGTTTCATGTGTAGGCTTCGACAACACACTCTGTCTAAATATGAGTAGGAAGGAGGAAGCTAATATTACTTTGCAGGTCGGGCTCTACAAAGGAACCAAAGACATGCTAAAAACCCATGTAACAACACCATCTCGACGTTAGAAGGCATGATTTGGAATATGAAGAGGAGAGAAAAGAACGAGCATATGATGATCACAAGTGGCCATTGAACAGGGCTTGAGGGTGTAAGAGTTGATAGATGGAGCGTCTAGTGTATACGTGGGTCTTGACCAGCGGCACGTGACCTTGCAGTTGTTAGCGGATTGTTGAAAATATTTCACAAGATGTGGGATGAAGATAGACCTTGTGAAGTATTCATTTTCTATCCAAAAACAAAATCCCACGATCTTTAAACAACATAACCACTCCAATTCACTTTGATATTTGTTTTCATGTGCTTTAAAAATATACTAATTATTGTTATACTTTTTTGTGCTTTGTTTCAACTACCACTACATATAACTTTAACATACACCGTCATAGCCACAAGTCATGGTCCAACGTCTTCCAAGAATGTTCCATGAGACAAAGAGTATGACTATAAGATGTGTTTCATGTACCACGTTGAATTCAAGATAGAGACTTGACTTACTTTGTTAAATGTTGCCATGGTTTGACACGATCAGATAGTGTTTAATCAGAGATTGGAATTGTAAGTGAACCTGGTCCTAAATTAAAAGTCGTCGAAACAAATTCTAATTCTACTTTTTTCACGAGAATTCTGCATGGTCTGACAACGCGTCCATGGCAGCAACCGCTGAGATTTTCCAGATTCCGTTCATCGCACGGCTTAAATATTGGTTTCCAGCGCATAACTGTACGTAAACCCTTTACAAGTCCAATGGCAAAGATGCGGCAGGCTCATCGCAAGACGCTGAGATAGATGGATAATACGCTGTATGGAGAAGAAAAAAGTGATTACAACTTGAGTGATTTATGTAGCTGGCAGTTGTTGAACAAAGGATCAAATCAAACTTGCAACTTTGCAAAGCTTGAAATCTCTGAAGCCCTGGGATTGGAACTTTGGAGACCTTGTTGTTTTGAAGATTTTCAAAGGTTGTGAATTGAACGTCAGAGTAGTTTAATTGGAAAATACAAAAAAATTGTTATTGATTTTGAATATTAAATTTTTTCCAGAACTAGACAAAACACTTCATCCTTACCAAATTTATCTTTAAGTATATTACCCTTCTTTCGTTATAATAGAAATCTGGTTATAACTTAAAGTTTTACTTCATTCTTATCAAATTTATCTTTAAAAATCCATTGATACAAACCAAAGCTAACTGTGTTCCCGCCTGTCCACAGCCCGACCAAGCCATTGCTGCAAACCAACCACCGACAGAATGCTCTAAGACAATGATCAATTGTTTCTTCGTCACCGTGGCCAATGGCGAAGAAGTTGGGCAGTTGTTTCTGTTTCTGTGGGCAGCTAGTTTGAGTAGGGCGTTTATTA
>JASDQU010279890.1:0-14778 GCA_032191745.1 Picea mariana
CTTTTAACAATGCCCTTACAGTAAGGAAATTATTCAAATAAGAGATAATCCGACCCTTTTTGCTTGAAACCGCATAATGAAAACCCTCCACATTGAACTCCATCGCCTGCTCTACTGCGGAGAACAGCGCATTTAGGCCCAGCAACTGGAGTGGAATTTGCAGCCTCTACGGACGTTTCCTGTTTAGCGGAGGCGAAGAGCACTTGCGGGCAATCGAACCATTCTCGTCCGGGACATTGACACAGAGACAGACCGCCCTCATGACCGGGTTCTGCCCTTCCCAGTACAATTTGCTGACCACACTTCAAATCTATTAATTGTCAATACATTGAATGACGTGAAGGCAGCAATAACAGGTGAAAGATATTAGCCAATCAAATGTTAGAAAAATATTTTTTTTTATTATTAAAAATAATACATATTTTGATTTCCTATGTTACAGATTTGAAATAAATCAAAAATTTATAGTCAACCCTAAACTAATAGCCAGTCAACGATGAACTCATCGCTATTAGTCCCTGGCCTTTGGCAGGGACTAATAAGAATACGTAGAATAATGTATTAAAATAAAAATCAAGATGCTATTCATTTGATTTTGTCTAACCTCTACGCCAAAAAGAATATTATTCATTAAAACAATTCTCTTCTTATTAGTAAGATGGCCTTTGGACAACTTTAAACACTTTACTCCATGTGCGCTGTCCAATATAAATTTTAGTATTTATGAACACTTTTTTGCTTTGGGTTTTGGGTTGTCCATTTATATGTAGTAGTCTTTCCATTAATAATATAATATAATGATATGAAATTATTATAAAATTCATAATGATGTAAACTAATGTAAGATCTTTTTATATAAAGTTTTTTTTAATATATATTTTATAATATTTATATTAATATTAAACATGAATGATGTAAACCGATGTAATTTTTTTTAATATATATTTTATAATATTTATATTAATATGAAATGTTTAATAGTCAATTTTTATCAATATATTATTTATAAATGAATATATTATTTTAACTCATAATATAATGAATTGCTTTGGAATTATTATATTTGTCATTCAATGTTTAATGTTTAATGGGTTAATATACATAAGCTTCTTCACCTAGAGTATATCTATATTTTGTTTTAGGCTACGAACGAGTCATACTCCTATTCTATTGTAACTTTTATATACTTAGACAATTGTTAACAACTTTAACACTTAGTCATATATAAGCATACATTTATGATAAACCAAGAGAACAACAGCGAAACAAACAAAAGCCATACGCAGGCAACACCAACCGTTCTTAACACTCGGCTAAGTCTTTGTTATTTTGAAACAGTTACAATATGAGCACTACTGGCTCGGTTTGCAACTTGGGTTGAGTCAAACGAATCGTCTCATCTCACCAAGACACTCATACATAGATTCATCACACGAAGACTCTTTGTCGCAAGTGTCTCTGCAACCTCCTTGTTCATGTTAATGGTATCATCCAACGGGTATTATTTCCTCAGAGGTCTATGTGTCTAAACATGTGGAAATCATCCAAAGCCTTCTAATCTTGAATTTACTTTAATAAAAATAATTATTAAAGTAAATTGTTTTTATCAATTAATTATGTAATTAGTTAATTGAGTTATTTAAGAAACATGCTAAAAGTACTTAGCATGCAGCATGTAATCTAAATCTCAATGTGTGAGAAGTAATCTCAATAGTAGATTTTTTTTTTTATTAAAAAAGGAAAAACCTGTTATATTAAACTTTCAAGAAGGAAAGACACTTGGCATACATATGCCAGCTGTCCTGCCTATACAGGAAACCAGGACAACTGGCCTGTCCACAACAACATGCAAAATTAGGCGTCATGTTTCGCCACCCTACCCGAAGGAAACCAGGGTGTGTGTCCATTATTCTTAATAGTAGAAGAAAGTCTGTGCTGGAGCTAACTAAGCTAAGGACTGAAGAGCAACAACTCTGATAAACAGTAACAGAAAAGATCATGGAGACCGTAAGGAAAAATAGAACCTATTCAATCGGAATCGCCACCATTGACAGGGATGACAAAGGGCTGCGCGCAGGTGGGGCATTGGCGCCATGGCGTAGCTTTGGAGTAGGCTGCATAGAGCATGTCTAGGCGTTGGCTGACTCGTACCGCTCTGAAGATTTGATCCTCCACTAGGTTGCGCGCTTCAAAAATAAAATTCAGGTGCTCTGGATGCAGGAACAGTGGCGAAGGTGGCGATTTCCTTTCGATCTCCGCTTCCTTTTGACCCAACATCGTCCTCTGCTTCTGCGTGTTGGCAGTGCGTTCCGACAGCGACTCCTCAGCCTCCATTGTCTTGTAGCCCGGCGTTGTCCTCTGCGTCTGCGGGGCAGCTATGTGTTCTGGCTGCTCCTCCACAGGGAAGGCCGCGAATTATACACTCGGAGAGTTGGTGGGAGTAAGAGAATCACCCAAATTGGGTGCAGTTGACGTGTGTCCAAAGCTCGCCGGAGGATCCCAATTGTCCGGGACAACGAACAACCGACTCCCGAAGAAGTCCAGTGGCAGTGCTATGGACAGGTCCTCTTCAACATAGGTTCGAGGCGGCGAATTTGATGCTGTGGCTCCACTTCGGCGCTTTTCCTTTGCCAAGAGCATGGCCCTGGCAAACCTCTGGTGTCGTTTCTTTCATGCATCCACTGTGTACCAGCCGGCGCCTCTACGAGGTCTGCCCCTTGCCCGTGGCATGGTGAGAGCTAGGGTGAAGCCTGCTGCGCAATGGTGCTTGCTCTACTGAATCAAGTTCGAATGCATAATGGGAGGGCCGCTTAAACTGATAAACACATGAACCATGGCTGCCAGCATTAACGCCGAGAGCTTAATGCTCTAGCTGGCCGTCCCTTGCTCACGCGCGAGGAGCTCCATCAATATCCGGTGGCTGATGGAGGCAAAGGCCTTATTAATTGTCCGTAGCTGGGAGTAGGCGCCACCATAAATGGCCCCTCCGTTGGCGCCTCCATGTGCCCATTCTGTCCACTTGTCACCCCATTCGGGGTAATCTCAATAGTAGATTACTTTTGAGATTAGAAATAGATTGTAACTCACAATTATAAAAGCAAGGCTAGGGTGAAGAAGAAAGACACTTGATCAAGAGTTTTGTTGAGAGAGTCGACACAATGAGTATTGGATTAGCAAGGACTATGGTTCAAGATATTGGATAGGTGAAGAAGAAATTTCATCTAGAGATCATACATGTCAAGTAGAAGAGAGAACAAAGGCACATGTAGGTGGATTTTAGTGGAAGGAAGCCACATGAGAGCGTTGGAGCGTACTGAGCTTTTCGTACACATCTGCGGGTCACAGTGGAGATAGTCATGGATATACGTGGGTCACATAATGGCAAGTCGCAAATACCTAGAAAAGCATGCCAAAACTGGTCGTACAATAGGTAAAACCTTTCCAGGTTAGTCTCCAGGTGTATTTCTCTCAGTGGGCCATTATCCATGTTATGTGAGCCCTAATTTTAGGATAATAAAATCATTATAAGCATTGGTTTTCCCTCGAGGGTTTTTTCCAGGGGTATCTACCCAAAATATTGGTGTTCATGTCTGTTTGATATGGTTTCCTCATTTATGCTTCCGTTGCATGATATTGAGTTGAATATTTTAGTAGTGTATTATTGTTTTGTGAGCTACTAATCTGATTGCAATAAGGAAATCACTAGATAACAAAGTACCTAGGTGTTGGAGTAATAATTTCAACATGGTATCGGAGCACATGCTCTAAAGAGAAGCTAGATCAGTACAAGTGCATTTTTCCAGCAACAGGTTATTTCCAAGGCAGTTTATCAGGTCTTAGGGATGGTAACAACATCGTTGAGAGTTGAAGACGGATTGGTTGGAGCATCCAACTTCCTATCTCGGAAAGCAAGATTTACTTTGGCATTGAAGGAGTATGACCTTTATGAGTTAGTGGATAAAGCAGTTACTCCACTGACATATCTGACAACTTTAGATGCTCACAACAAGAAGGAGATCAAAGCATAAAGAGTCCTCCTAGATTAAGTGAAGGATCATCTAATCCTTCACCTAAGTGAAAAGAAGACAACCAAAGAGATGTTTGATGCCTTGGTAATTTTATTCCATAACAAAAACATGAATAGGAAGATGATCTTAAGGAATAAACTCAGATTGGTTTAGATGTCTAGATCAGATAATGTTACCAACTATCTCATGAGGATCACACAAGTGCATGATCAACTTATAGCCATAGGGAAGAAAAAAGAGGATGCAAAGCTCGTGAACATGGATTTGAATGGTCTTCCCAAGTCATGGGAACCATTTGTCAAAGGAGTTTGTGCTCGAGAAAATATCCCAGATTGGTAGAGACTTTGGGATGATTGCATCTAGGAAGAGACTTGGGAAGAGTCTAAAGGCAGCAAGCAATGTGGTAGTGAAGATAACTTGGCCCTTGTGAGTAAGACAAGGAAGGGAAAATGAAAAAGATCTAGTTAGAAGGGTAACAGTGATGGAGGATCATCACATCGAGGGAATAAGGACTTTAGTAAAATCAAGTGCTTCTCATGTCATAAGAATGAGAATTATGCATCTCAGTGTCTGGAGAAGAAGAAGAAGGGTAATGAAAAGATGTAGACAACAACATCAACAAAGACACAACTTGATGAGTTTGCAACAAATTTTGAGAATGATTACTCAATGATTTCTTTCCTTTCTACTAGCACAACAAAAAAGAGTGCTTGGTTCTTGGATAATGGTGCATCTCATCATATGATAGAGGCATGAGAGCTATTTAGCAGTCTGATGGAGAAGGACTCAAAGGTTCATGTGAAGCTTGGTGATGATACTAGGTATGTAGTGAAGGGAGAGGGAACAATTATGTTCCATCTTGATTCAGTAGGTTCATTAGATTCCCATGATGTACTTTATGTACTGGGTTTGAAGAAAAAAAATCTTTCAGTATCATCTATGGAGGTCAGGGGTTTTCCATCGCTTTTCAGAAAGAAAAAGTACTCATACGTCTAGAGAAAGCTAGTCTAGACAATGCAGTGGTCATTGGGGTTAGAGAGGGCACCTTATAAAGATTGCAAGGTAATTTTGTTCAAGCTTTGGTACACAACAATGACAACCTATGTGAATTGTGGCACAAGAGGTTGGGACACCTACACTGCAAGACAACATTTAGGACAAGATATGAGCATTATGAATTCACAGTAGTGCTATTTGGACTATCAAATGCCCCAACATTTTTTATGTGCCTAATGAATGGAGTGTTCAGGGAGTACTTGGACAAGTTTGTGATTGTGTTCCTATACGATATACACATCTACTCTAAGTCAAAATAGGAACATGACAAACATTTAAGAACATTGTTGCAAGTTTTAAGAGAGCATAAACTGTATGCTAAGCTAAGTAAGTGCATCTTTTACCAAAATGAAATTCACTAATTGGGGCATATAATTTCAGTAGCATCGATAGAAGTTGATCCTGAGAAGATAGATGCCATTAGAGGATGGTCAGCACCAAAGAATATGACATAGGTTAGATCATTCATGGGTTTTTTTTGGTTATTACCGAAGATTCATAAAAGGATTATCAAATATTGCAAGTCCAATCACTTCTTTGCAAAAGAAGGAAGTGAAATTTGAATGGACACCCAAGTATGAAGAGAGTTTTCAGTAGTTGAAGAAACTTTTAACAAGTGCACCAATATTGAAAATTGCAGATCTAGATGAAGACTTCCTTGTATGCACTAATGCATGAAAGAAAGGGCCCGATGGATTTCTCAGTCAAAAGGATCATGTGGTATGCTATGAGTCTAGAAAATTAAAAGAGCATGAGAGAAATTATGCTACCCATGATCTAGAATTAGCAACAATTGTACATGAATTAAAAATGTGGATACATTACCTTATGGGTAATAAATTCAAGCTAAGGACATACCATTATGGTTTGAAACATTTGTTTGAATAACCAACACTAAATTTCAGAAAAAACTAGATGGCTGGAATTTCTGAGTGAATATGACTTTGAAATTAAGCATATAAATGGAAAAGAAAATCAAGTGGTTAATGAACTCAGCAGGAAGGCACATGAGAAGCATATTGCAGTCATTAGCATGTACAAGACTGATTTGAGAAATCAAATTATTGTAGCAGCAAATTCAGATCAAAATTATTTAATTATAAAAGAAATATTACAAAAAGGTAATTTTCAGTAAAAATTTGATTCTTATGAGCTCAAAGAAGATGGAATTATCATGTACAAAGGTAGGTGTATGTGTCGAATTCCAATGAGATGAAAAATGGAGTTCAGAGGGAAATTCATAATGTGCCATATGTCGAGCACCTAGGATATCGGAAAACAATTGTAGTTGTAAGAACCCAATACTTTTGGCCGGGAAAGAAAAAAGAAATGGTTAATTACATAGTCATATGTCTAGAATGCCAAAAGGTAAAGACAAAGCATAAACATCCAGCAGGTTTGATAGAACCATTGCCCATTCTGGAATGGAAGTGGGAAGTTATCACGGTTGATTTTATTACAAAGCTACCTAGAACAGTGAAGTAACATGATTCCATCATGGTGGTGGTTGATAAATTGACTAAGGAAACACATTTTATTCTGGTAAAGACATCACACAAGGAAAAAAATATTGCATAAATTTATATGAAATAAGTTGCTAGGTTACATGGAGTGCCTAAGGCAATATTTTCAGACAGAGATGCCAAGTTCACATCTAATTTTTGGAAATGTTTTTTCAAAGTTTTTTGAACGAATTTAAATCTCAGTACATTGTGTCACCCAAAGTCAGATGGGAAAAAAGAAAGGACTAACAGGATCATTGAGGACATGCTTAGAATGTATGTGATTGATCGACCATCAAAGTGGGAAGATAATATTCAGTTAGTGGAATTTGCATACAATAATGGGTATCGGGCCTCATTGAAAATGAGTCCATTGGAAACAATTTATGGCAGAAAGTATAACACACTAGTAAGTTGGGATAATCCAATAGACAGAGCAGTTGTTAGGACAGATTTATTGAAGGAAATGGAAGAGAAAATAACAAGGATAAAGAAAAATTTAAAGACTACCCAGGATAGGCATAAAAGTTATGAAAACAAAAATAAAGTGTTTAGATATTTTAAAGTGGGCGAACATGTGCTTTTAAAAGTGAAGGCAAAGAGAAGTTTGTTAATATTAGAAAGTTGCTCGAAGCTCGCAACAAGATATTGTGGACCTTTTAAAATATTAGAAAAGATAGGGCCAATTACATACATGCTAGCATTTTCTGCATCCATGAGAGTGCATAATTTATTTCATGTGTCATTATTAAAGAAACATGTGTCTATCCCTAACCACATAATTGATTGGAATGTGATCCAAGTGGAGCATGAAGGGGATTCCGGGTGGAACTAGTACACATCCTGGACCATAAAGTAAAAGTTCTCAGGAACAAGGCCATAGGGTTGGTAAAGGTTCAATGGACCTACTATGGTATTGAAGATGATAAATGGGAGCATGAGGAAAACATGTGGGTAGAATACCTGTAAATTTTTGACAATTTTGAAGAAGACAGAATGCAAGACTCTATTTGAGCAGCTAGAATTCTGGAACCACATCTTAGAGTCCTAGCCAACTGTGTTGGGGAACCTAATAAAAGAATGGCTCATTGGGTTAGCTCTGATAAACAGATGGTATATCCCTTGGGTTAACCCTGATAAATGAATGGTGCATTCCTTGGGTTGGTGAGTTGAGAGGAACATGAGATTATGGTTGGAACTACTGCCAGAATTGTAAAATGACAAAATTTTATTTTCTAAGTATTGTGATGTAAATTTGTGTATGTATATATATCGAAATAGTGTGCACTGAGGATGGTGCACAATTGTAGGGGAGGGAGAATGTAACATCCTCACTATAATCCCCATTTTAATTAATTCTTTTGTAGATAAAATGTGCAGCTATGACCAAAGCGATGTAATATGTGAATTGTATATCTATGTTTTAATAATAAAATGTGATACCAATTGATAAGGGGGACATGGACAAGAGATGAGGGTTGAATTAATCCACAAGAGAGGGGAGTGTATAAGATAATGTCTAAGAGGGGTCTAACGGAGAAATACCCATGAATATTAATTCAACCCATTTTCCTAAAATTGCTATTTGTATATGAATATTCCAATTTATGATTGATTGTTCTCAAACCCAATCATTGAATACATGTAAGAGGGTCATGGGTGTGAGTGGTAACATGCCAAATTTATTGGGCACATGGGGGTTGAGTAAAATCATCTTGGGGAAATGTGTGAGTCAATTAAGCAAGCCAAAGGAGAGAAATTTGTATGGGTTGGGACAACGGGTTTAGTTAGTCAATTTTTGTGCATAAGGAGAAAGTAGAGAGGAGGAAAGAGATCTTGGAGCTGGTGCAACCATGGAGGAAAATTTTTAAAGAAAGTTGGAGTGTATTGGAGCATATTTGGAGCTGAAAATTGAAGAGTTAGGTTGTCAAGCCTGAAGAGTGAACTCCAGGGCGAGTTGCATAGTAACAACAATTGTTTGTTGTTGGTTTGATGGTCATTTTCCTAACAAGTTCCCTTGATTTCTCAGCTGAGAGCTTCTTGGTTACCTATGCTAGAGAGACCCTGATAAACAAATGGGATGCATGAGGGACTGATATCAGTGAAGGGGTACATTCGTTGGGTTGGGCAGGTCAAGAGGAAGAGAGTTAGTGGAAAATTGGGATAGTTGTAGGAAAATATCAGTGGGTTGTGAGTTTTCAGAGTTGTGAGTGGACAGGGAGAGACTACCCTATTTTGTGGATTACTAGCCTCAACTCGGGGATGATTGGATGCTGAGATTTGGAACAATTAGTCTATGATTGGGTGGAATGTCCCTCCCTAGCAGCTGGTTGCACAACTCTCATTTAAAGATAAGTGTTTCATCTTATTGTTGAGTTACTTACATGTGTTATTGTTGTGAATGAACTCTGTGTAAATGAGAATGATTTATATGTTGTAGTAATGAACTGTTTAGTTGCATTTCATGTTGATTATTAGCATGCTGTAGATGCTTATATTTTATGGTTGTAGATAGTAGCTAAATTTGTTTTAATTCGTAGTTGAAAGCTACATGAAATTAGTTAACTGTAAATGAATTAATTTAGTTAGTAGAAATTTCATTTTTATGATTATTTTTCATAGTAATGTCCCTCGATTGGACTAGGGGATGTTACATCAGGAGTCATCAATAGTGACAGAATATAAGGAGAAGCAGGCTTCGAAGGATAAGCAACAATTAACACTTCATACTTTAGGTGGAGAGGAGGATTTAGCCCCTTCCATCCATGTCAGGTGACCTAGGTGGCTAGTACAGACATTGAAGGATGTTGGTGAGGATCCTAGAAGTGTGGTCACAAAGTGCATCCCTCTGAATAATTTTCTGAACTATATGGCACTTATGGGTAACATCATTGATGTTGAGCCTTCCAGTTTTGAGGAATCAATAGATTAACAAGTATGGATGGGTGCCATGGTAGAGGAGTACACTCTATTATGAGGAATGATATATGGGACATGGTGCGGAGACTGGAGGGGAAGTTAGTTGTGACTTATAGGTGGCTCTACAAGATCAAGCATGTTGCAGATGGTAGCATAGAGAATTTCAAGGTGAGTTTTGTGGCGAGAGGGTTCTCCCAGAAAGAGGGAGTGGACTATGAGAAGTCATTTTCTCCAGTCACCAAGCATGCTTCTATTCAAGTTGTTATTTCTATTTCTTCAATTATGAAGTGGAGGATACATCAGATGGATGTGAAAACAACATTCCTCAATGGGATCATTGAGGAGGAAGTATACATAGAGCAACCTCAGGGATTTGAGGGAGGGAGTCTCAAGTGTGTAGACTTAATAAAGACTTATGCAGAATCAAACAGGGACCCCGGGCATGGTATTCTAGCATCGATGGATACTTGTAGGTATGGGCTTTACCAAGAGTGAGGAAGATCCTAACCTGTACTTCATACGTGTTGGAGAGGATCCTATCATTGTAGTTATGTACGTTGTTGATTTATTTCTCATAGGTGCATAGGAGATTATTGCAAGGTGCAAAGTATATTTGGCTAGTGAGTTCGAGATGAAGTACATTGGCTTGATGAATTCTTTCTTGGGGTTAGAGGTATGGAAGGTATCATAAGAGATCTTCCTTGGACAAGGGAAGTATGCAGTAGATATCTTGACGAGATTCAGGATGGAGGACTGTAAACCGATGGCTACACCTATGATTACCAATTAGAAGAATATTGACACTTCATATTAGCAATTAGAAGGATCCTCTTGCGTCAAATTTAGTAGACTATGTATAATTGTCAATACTAACATACTTCAAAGTTAACACCGAAAAACCTATGAAGTTAGAACTAGTCACCTGTTGCTACATACTCAAGAGAAACATAACCATGAGTTCCCATGATCCTTGTAGAGACGTGTGTTTTATCACTAGTTGGTCCATCCATAGCACAGTGTGTGTTTTTGGTAATAATTGAGTTCTTTAGAATATTATCATTTCTAACTGTAAGAGAAGGCTTAAAATGGAAATCTTTTGAATGGTGTTTCATTTTTCCTAATATGTTTGCACATTGTTTATAGACATTGATACAGAATGCTAAAGAAATGGAAGACTATCATGGACCTCCCAGTTCAAGACCCAAAAGACAACATAATCTTTTCTAATGAAGATGTGGTCTAGTCTGAAGTATATGGAAACAAATTGAGCATTGATCGAGTTGAAAGAATCCCTTTACTTAGAGTTCTTGACTTTATTAGAGAAGAAAATAATCCCATAGATTTGTGCACTTTCATTCGCCGACAAAACAAACCCCCAAGCTCAAGAGCTAGTGCTGCCAAGATATATGAGTTGTAAGTATTTTAAAAGTTTCTTGATTAGTTGTTGGTAACAATAGAACTTTATTATTTCTCATATGTATTATCATCTCACAATTTCTTATGCTATTATGCTTGCTCATACAGCCCACGGAACAATAGAGGAAAAAATACAACACAATCATTTGTGCAAAAGAGGGGTTGTCAATGCCATTTTATAGTAAAGGTAATGGTTCAAAGCCCTAATATAGAAATTTTGGAATATAACATGTTTGAGCATGAAGATGAGAATGGATGGCCTTGTCATGGCGAAGATGACACTTCAAGTGAGTCTAGGTCCAAGCATAAGCCAAGACTTTCAAGGGACATGGTTTCATACATGGAAAGTGTTTTTTTTGGAAGTGCCTATTTACACGGTGTGTAAAATGCACATAAATAAATATGTTGACATGGATATGGTAGATCGGGATAGGGACTTTTCTTGTGTAGAAAACATGTTGCAAATATCTACAATTGTTTGATGAAGAGGAACTACCAGTTAAACAAAAAGGATGAAAAGTGTGTGAACCTTTGGTATGAAAAACACAAGGATGATTTTTTATTTTACCAGAAGCCCAATGGTGGAGATGTCCCTTTCATAGCTAGAATCCAAACAAAATGGATGTTGGATACCATGGTCAGGCTATCGCATAATAGTCATGGATTCGACATTGAATACAAATAAATATGGGGTGAGTGTGTTGTCAATGATTAATTTAGTATAATCATTTGAGTTGGCTAGTTCAATATTATTGGTGACCTAAATTGGACTACATATGTTTTTTAAATATGACAGTATCAGTTGTACACACTCGTGGCTTTCAATGAACAACAAAATGGGGTGCCAGTAGCATGGGTGGTGGCATCACAAAACACATTAGAAGATATTTCACTATGGTTGGAGCACCTCATGCATAGGTGTTACCA
This sequence comes from Picea mariana, assembly GCA_032191745.1. Taxonomy (NCBI): domain Eukaryota; kingdom Viridiplantae; phylum Streptophyta; class Pinopsida; order Pinales; family Pinaceae; genus Picea; species Picea mariana. Next base: position 11,849 of record JASDQU010279890.1, read on the forward strand.
AATACATCCAGATTGGAAAGTGAATGCATTCATGGTTGATGATGCATTGGCTGAAATCACCGCTTTGAGGTAACTTCAAATTTGTTATTTTACATTGTAACTTATATTTACATGAAAATTGTCTCACCTAAAATGAATTGAATGTGGCAGGAGGATCACAAGGACCGAAGTGATCTTGTGTGTTTGGCATGTACAGAGGCCATGGCTAAAAAATGTGAATTGTTTGGCTAGTAGTCCAGAAAATGCGAAAGAGATGTTCAATGAGCTAGGTTGTATCATGAAAAATTGTTCCAAAGATGAAGTGGGCAATGAAATCAATCATTTTTTCATCAAATTCATAAATGAAGAGAAATTTTTGGACTATTTTCAAGAGAGTTGGGTTATTGGTGAAGGGATTAGTAAGTCCACATACTCGTTCTTGTGTTTCCATTTTTGTGTTTCATAAACATGAGATATCTCCAATAACTTGGTTTTTTATATTTAGGGATGTGGGTCAAAGGATGTTGAGATTTTCCCCATGCAAATCAAGAGACAACAATGTTGTTGAGTCATATCATAGTTACTTGAAGACAAAATTTCTATCTAATTGAAGAAAAAAATGTGCTCGTAGGATGGATTGGATGTTCTATATCCTCTTGACAAATGTTGAACCTTGTTACTAGTTCAAGGAAATTTTGAAAAAATAAGGGTATTTGAACAACTACAAGAAAGAGAAGCAGCTTGAATCATCAATAGAAAAGGCTAGAAGAATTTCAGATAGTGATTGCAAACCTCATGAGAGTATATCTCACGTTTACTGGGTTAGAAGTCAAACTAACCCCAATAAGAAATATCTTTTCACTTGGTATCATACCAATTTTATAGCTTGTGATTTCCCATGGTCTATTCGCGACAACATTTGTAAGCATGCCATAAAGTTGGATTGGTTGTATTCTTCTTTAGGGGGTTCAAACCCTTTATTGGACCAAGATGCAACACTCAATTCATTCAATGCACCTCTTGATATAAGTATAGAGGCGTCAAGCTTTGATATATACGCTAACACAACTATCATGGCTAGAGACAATGTTGATCAAGATGTTGAGGGACTTCAGTTGGCTAGAGAGGAGTTGTTTGGCTATTTAGAATTGCTTCGAAACAATCCTCCTCCCACTTTGAGCAAGACCCAACAATTGATTGGTTTGGTGAAAAGAATGTTGGATGATGCCAACAATATTGACATCATGGATTATGATTTCACTCTTGAGTTGGGCACTTTGGAGACGTCTTTGAAGAGGAAGAAGAGCTTCCTTATCCCTAAAAAGAAAAAAAAAAGAAAAAAAGACAACAAAAGTGGCAGATTGGAAATTGATTCTGCATATGAAAATGAACCATTTCATTTTCCACACCTCAACAAGCGGGGCCATCCTCATGCCAACAATGCATCCTCTATTGTCCCAGGTGAGTTTTGTATAGTGGTGATATCAATATGTTGAGATTAGTATATATAGACATCACCTTTTTTTGAATGGAGCAATAGGTGGATGTTTGCAGGGGTTCAACAATCCATTATTGTGGCTTCAATCCAAGGACGTAGAAGGATGCAGTTTCGTTCTAGTTTTCCTACCATTACAGGTACATTTGATGGGGCTCCCAATTGATGTAATCTATGTTTCAAGTCAGTATTATTTCACCTTTTATATGTCAATAAGGATACTAATGAAGGTTTCATTGTTATATTACAAATATAGGAGCTTCTTCTGGTAATATTCCTCCCTTGGAACATGCTCCGCTCGATGACAACTCTCCAATTGGTGATTTTCCAGGTTTGATATGTGCTATAGTTTCAACTATTTTACACATCAATTGTTAATGTGTTATCACTTTGTTGACTAAGTATATATCAAGTATATGTAGGATGAGGGAATAATCATCATCTTCTTCCATATAAAGCCTCCCACGAGGGTAGAATCAGTTGTGTAGAATGAATGAATTTAATCTCATAACACAGCTCGTTGGTCTTCTCAATGGTAGTTGCTTCATGTTTTGTAAAGAATTTTTCAGCCCAGAGTCAATTCATCTAGTGGAGAATTATTGCTATTATGATTCATGTAGCAGGAGTATTATTGTGAGTCTTGCTGCAATGATAATGGATTCTGGGGAAGGAGGAAGAATAGCCAAATTTAAGTTGCCATGTTTCCTAGCTTCACCTCAACAAGAGCAGTGGTTCAGGATGGAGCTCTCTGAAAAGTCCAAATAGTAATGTATTCATTATTTGTTGTAACAACTTTGTAATATAAATGCATAATAATAATAATAATAATAATATATTTTTAAGGTCATGGCCAAGCGACACCAAATTTGTAGCACCCATCCACAAGATGCTAAGAAAATAATCATTTATTCAAACACATACACAATAACAACTTCGTTTTAGCATTATTCCATTTTCATTTACACAATTATTCTACATTTGCTCAATGATAAATCTAATAACATGATGAAATAAGTAGTAGGCTAACTTTAAGATTTATGAACTTAAAACATAAGTATACTCAAAACATCAATAGCAAAATATCACTGAAAAATACCTCCTCCTTAGCTTGTCGAAGCTCACCGGTTGTATTGTAGTCCTGGGTGCTTCCAAGTATTCTTTTCCCGCTTGTCCAGAGTGAAACAACGGAATCCTCCCTGCCAACTAGGAGCCTAGCCAGCTTCCTAGCTCCAAGAAACCTTTCGGTTTCTTGGCCCTCCGTGCCCATGACCCCAAGAACAACAAAGCACAAATGCTCAAAGGAAACTATCACAAGAATCATCTCTTCCAAAAATGTCACCACCTCTCATCATGCCCAACCTCTCCATCTTCTCCCTATTTATCAAGTTTCAATACACACTTCCCCAAGTCTCCTCAACCACCTCACCATTATCCATCCACCTCCCTTATCTAGATA
>JASDQU010279891.1:1835-14041 GCA_032191745.1 Picea mariana
GGAAAGAAAGTTTGTTATAAAATGAAAGAATTTAAAAATAAAATAAAAATTGTTATAAGATTATTCAAAAATTAAAATATTTTGTTTTTCATATGAATTACTAAAATATACTAAATTTATCATTTCTTCCAATTATACAAAGAACAAATCAATAAAAAATTATATAAATATAAACAAGAATGACAGCAAAATCATGATAAAAAAGTAATGAATACATTCAAATCATAAGCATAATTTATAATTAAAATCAATCAACCTAAATGGATAAGACTTGTCTTTTTTTCATAACATACAAAGACAAGCTAATGGAATTTGATAAATTTTAAATAAATGAGTCATGACCACTTTGAATTAATAAGCTAGAAACCATGACAAATTTAAATTCTAATGATAAAAATGTAGTAAAATCTAATGGTATTTATATTTAAAAATATATTAATAAATATTTATAAATAATAATAATATAATTTTAAAATTGTATTTAGTGAAATGTTAAATTAATATTTTTTCAAAGGAAAAATGTTAAATTGATATATAATTTTTTTTTTTTTAATTTAATTATTTAAATTACAAAGTTGTATATATAAAAAATATAATTTTTTTTGAAAAAGAAAACATTTAAGTATTATAAATATATGAACCAATACAATTTAAAATTCATGACCAAACTAATTTAAACCTATAATAAAAATGTAATGTTAAACTAAGATTAAGTTAATTTTAACTCAAGAAACTTTGGATTGACTACTATAAGAAGAAATTGTTAACCTATTTATTTTAAATAATAACAAAAATTTGAACCATGCCACTTTTCAGTGATTAAACTTCATAAGTTCATTACATCATTAGCCTTTTTGGACTTACAACACACCTCTTTATAAGAGTTTCAACAAGAAAAACCATAAATATTGGCACCCAAAAAATGCTTATAGATCCATGCATATCATTGGCTACAAGACCCACAAATTTCAAGATTTTGTTACAGTCAATTCCAAGTCAGGTTTACCTATCGAATACCATCCAATCTTCATTTGGTCTCTAGTCGGTTGTATCATTCCCTCACTTCAATCTCTTTTTGGTTGAATTGTCATTGATATATTTAACTTTGACTTTACCCAGTTGACTTCCTTGACCTTCGACTTGCTATCAATCTACCTCGACTTCGACTTGTTATCGATCCACATTGAATTCAAACGTCAGTGTTGACTCACCTCGACTATAATTTCACTTTAAAGAATACAACAACCCAACATTCTCCCACTTGTTGTATTCTTTGATGAAACAGGAGATTCCTGAACTTTCACTCACATACCCAGGGAAACAATTCCCATTGCCTCTCTGCACCAAGAGAACTTCATAGCACTAACAGACTTGGTCAACGTGTTTTCTATTTTTTCCAATGTGTCTACTTTCTCCGGTATCACCTTGTTACTTTCCACCATATCTCTTATGAAATGGTATTCTACATCAATGTGTTTATTCTTTTAATGATGAGAAAAGTTCTTTTCCATAAATATTGTTTTTTGATTGTTGCAACTTACCTTCATATCTCTCTTCTCAAAACCAATTCTTGAAGACAACCTTTGAAGCCATACTGCTTCTTTTCTTCCATGAGTGTCCGCCATGAATTCATCTTCTGTTGTTGACAAGTCTACGACCACTTGTTTCTTACTTATTGAGATTATTTCTCCATCTAACATCTTGAAGACGTATCTATTGGTCGACCTCTGTTGATCCAGATCTCGAGCCCAGACGACGTCAACAAATCCATTTACATATAATTTGCCACTTGCCCCTCCAGGTATTCCTTGGTATCATAAAGTATAGTCCTTTTTGCCACACAAATACCATAATACTCTTTTGGCAAGTTTCTAATGCTCCTTTCCAAGTGTCTATATTTACCTTCTCAACACTCCCATTGCATGGGCAATGTCTGGTCGAGTGTAGACCATCACATACATCAGAATACCAACCAAGCTTGTATAGGGAACATGTTACATCTCCTCTATATCTTCCTATGTATTTGGAAATTGTTCAACAGTAAGCCTCTCTCCGACTGGAATTGGCACCTTCACCGGTTTGCAATCTTCCATGTTGAATAGTTTCATAAGTGTTTCAATATACTTCATTTGATTCAACCAGATATTTCTAGAGACTCGATCTCTCTTAATCTCCATTCCCAGAATGAATTTAGCTGCATCGAGATCCTCCATGTCAAACTTGGAGGAAAGCTACTTCTTCACCTCCTTTATTGCGTCCATGTTGTTTCCAATTAGAAACATATCATTGACATACAAAGATACATATATGAAACACCCACCTTCTTCCTTAGAATATATGTAGTGATTACCTTTGCTTCTCACAAATCCCAAACTAAGGATGTATGTTTCAAACTTCTGGTACCACATCCCTGGCTATTGCTTTATACCACAAAGGGATCTTTTGAGTTTTCACACCAACTATTGCTTTCCCTTTACTACAAATCATTCAAGCTATTTCATGTACATTTCTTCTTCTAGGTCCCCATGTAGGAATGTTGTCTTCACACCCATCTGTTCTCTCTACATATTTAATGTTTCATCCAGAGACATTATTACTCGAATGGAACTTAGTTTTGTAATAAGGGAAAAAATCTCACCAAAGTCGAATCCCTTGATTTGGAAATAAGATTTCACCACCAATAGATCTTTGAACTTCTCGAATTTTCCTATGACAGTCATATTCTTCTTGAGCACACACTTGCTACCTACAAGATTCCTTTCACTAGGTAACTTGAATAAATTCCACGTCTCATTCTTGTACAAGGATTCCATCTCTTCTACCATGGTGTACTTCCAGAGTTTACCCTATGTTGAGTCGATTGCATCACTGATAGACTTGGGCTCATCGTCGATGGTAGTTAGCACGAATATGGAATGGAAGTCAGGTGTATTGTACCTTTCATCTGGTTTTCTTATTCTTTCTGTCCTCCTCACCATTGGAGTCAATTTTTCCACCTCTTCCTCAGATTCAATCGACTCATCTGAATCATATTCTTTGTTCCTTAGTTCAAACCATATTGTATCAAGATTACTCTCGATCTGAACAACTTCCTCGGGCTCGGATTTGCCTCTGACTTCTATTAATACCACATCTTGATTGTACATTGTTGTCCTTGATGCACGATCCCATAGATTATATCCTTTAATCCCTTCTTTGTATCCGATGAAAATACATTTGACTTCCTTCTTATCGAGCTTACTCCTCTTTTCCTTAGGAACATGAAAAAATGCATCATAGACAAACACTTCGATATGTTCCCTCGAAGGATTCTTACCGAACATACCTCATTTGGAGTCGTATCGACTAGCACCGACGAAGGAGACATATTCACCAAAAATATTGCAGTCTTGACTTCCTTTGCCCATAATTCCTGTACGATCCCAACACCACTAGGCATGCTCCTTGCCATGTCCATCAACATTTTGTTCATTCTCTTGGAAAATCCATTTTGGTGTGGGGTATATGATGTGGTATTTTGGCATGTTATGCCACACTTATTATAAAACTGATGAAATTCCATTCCACAGAATTCACCACCATTGTCAGTCCTCAACACGTTAATCTTCTTCTCTGTCTCATTTTGCACAAGATCTTTAAACTCCTTAAATCTCTCAAAAACCTCTAATTTATTCCTCAGGAAATATATCCATGCCTTCTTGGAAAAATCATCTATGAAGGAGACATAATATGGATCCACCAAGTGAAGGCGTTGTAAATGATCCAAACACATCACTATGCACCAGTTCTAGAATCCCATTTTCCCTTGTCTCTTCATATGGGAACCTCACACAACTTTGTTTCCCATATATGAAATGTTCACAAATTTTGACTTCTAAACCACATTTAGGAAAAACTTCGACTATACATTTTCTTTGCATAGCTTGAAGTAATTTTTCTCTAATGTGTCCCATCCTCTCATGCCATAACATTGTCGGGTCAAGTTGATCATGTTTTGTCGAGTTGGTTTGAACCGACTTGCCTCGTGTCAAGTCGATTTGTGTCAACACTGAGTCAATTCGAGTCGCAGTCAAATCGATTTAAGGAGAAATAAGGTTTTTTCATCCATTCGAGTGGACATTCCCCAATAGCTTGTACAAAGTAACAATTCGAACTCCTTTCATTAAGACCATCGCACCTTTGACCATCTTGCACAAATCCTTCTAAAACAGAGTATGCATACCTACATCAATCATCTTAGTCATCAGAGATGATTTTAGGGGCTAAATTTCGCTCATGGGCTAATTTCCATGGTTTTTCCCAAAAACGATTCGTTATTCTAAAAATGATTCGCCCAAATTCTATAGGATAAAATTATGTTACCTTAAAAATCGCCAAAATTTTATACAAACTACATAAAATCCTTGAAATTTGAATATTTTTACAAACATATCGCCAAACATTTTATAGTTGGCATATGAAGGATCAGTAAGATTGACCAAGGTTTCTACATTTTAAAGTAAATTTCCATCCTTAAAATAATCCATGTTACTCATAGATATCAGGTTTATTTCCAAACCTGGAATGTGTAGCACACCTGGAATGGTTCTTTTCCTCCCATCTTGTAGTGTCATTCAAACTCTTCCCCATCCAACAATTTTGGTTTTTGAGTTGTCCCCCAAGAACACATCACCCCCATCATATTTTTCATATTCACAAAACCATTTTTTATGTGGTGTGATATCATAGGATGATTCTGATTCGATCAAGCATACATATTGACCCGACTGTGTATTGGTCGATGCCAGGTACACATCACCTCCCTTCTCCAAGGGCTTCTTTTTCTCACTCGACTACTTCTCGTCAGATCCAACACTGACTTTGGTTTCCTTCAACTTACAGTTTTTTTTACAATGCCCAGCTGAACCGGGGATTTAGATCTACCCTTTGACTTGAAATTTCTACCAGAGAATATTCCTTTAGCTCTATCTACCGGTCAACCTCTCACTAGGAGAACATCATTGGTCGATCCTTCCATGTTTTTTCTTCTCTTTTCTTCCAATAGAAGACAAGAAACCACATCCTCTAGAGGTAGTGTGGTTGTATTACTCACAATATCCACGACTAAGCTATCCTAGGAGTATAAAAAAGAAAACAATAGGCTGATACATTTCTCCTCATCAATGATATTTATCTCCATAGACTATAACTGGCTTAACACGATGTTAAACACATTTAAATTCTCAATCACCAAGTTGCCATCACTCATCCTCAGAAGATATATTTTCTTTCTGAGAAATATCTTATTTACGATAGATTTCGACTGGTATAATATTCCGAGCATTTCCCATAGTTTCTTGGCTGAATATTCACCCAAGACATTCAACACCACTGAATTTGCAAGACAAAGTTGTTTTGTACTTCTTTCTTTTCTTTCGATTTTCTCTCATTCTTCTGTCGACATGCCTGTTGGTTGGGTACCTGGATAGATCGTTTTCCATTGTTCTCGATCCACAATAAGATATTCCATTTTAAGCTTCCAAATATCAAAATTTTGTCCATTGAATCTTCCTATCTCTATTCTAGAACTTTTCTCCATTCTTTACCATGATCTTTAAAACAATTTATGATTTGTGATTGTTATTGTACCTAGGGTTTAGTTCTCAGATTCAGTATTTTCATATCAAGAACTGATATACTCACCAAAGCATTACACCACTCTGATAACTCACTTGTCAGGGAATACCTAAGCTATGATACCATTTGTCAGCAAATGAAGGACACTTCCACACTAATCCTAGAAGAATATAAGACAAATTTAATCAAGAAAGAAAATGACACAAGCAATCACAAACTACACTGATATTTTACCTTGCAAACCCTTATCTGAAAAAACAAACATTTCTTTGAGCGTTCTGCTCTCTTGTTGTCTTATTCATTCAGAGTAAAAGGTTACATCTCTAACCTTGGTCCACACCTAAGACACAATTGACATCATACCTTCGTGCACAGGCAAGAAGAACCCTGTAGCCAAATCGTCTTACATATGCATGACCAACAACATATACCTACACATGCATTAACTTGCATAAATGCATTACAACACGCCTCTTTACAGGATTTACAATAGTAAAAACCCTAAATATTGGCACCCAAAAAATAGTTACAGATCCATGCATATCATTGGCTACAAATCCTGCAAATATCAGGATTCTATTACATTCGATTCCAAGTCAGGTTTACCAATAAAATATCAGTTGACCTTCATTCGATGTCTATTCATTCATCTCAAGCCCACACTTCCACCTCTTTTCGGTTGACTTACCGTCAATATCTTTGACTCTGACTTTACCCAATCAACTTCCTCGACCTTCGACTTCCTGTCGATCAACCACGACCTCAACCTGTTGTCTATCCATGTAATACTCCAGATATAAAATAATATGCATAATAGAAATAATTATCTAGAAATGGAAGATAAACAATTATATAACCAGAACAACACCACAATAATACCAAAATAATACCAGAATAACACCAAAAAGAGCACTTTGATTACTAATATCAATGTTCACTTTCCTCTCCAAGGGGGAAACCTCCATCAGAGTAGACATCTATTACAATAATATCTAAGTCAAAACTTCTCATACCCTCTACTCATATTTCTACTAAATATGTCTATCCAAAAGAACAATCTAGGGGAAGATCCTTCTAGAAGCGCAAGCTTCTATTACGTCTTCTTACATTTGACTTATTCTTCCTTATTTCTAGGCCTTATTAATATTTACCTTTAGTACATGAAAATGTATTATTCTACCTACGTGAGGGGTGAGGTCCCTAACATGTCCTCCCCCTTAAAAACAACCTTGGCCTCAAGGCTTGAGATGAGGAAATTTCTGCAAAATGGTAGCTGGTTCCCAAATGGAATCTGTTGGAGTTGTATCTTTCCACTGGACTAACAATTCCTTGATGGTGCGTTGATGCAGACGATGCTCACACTAGTCCAAAACTGCTATGGTTGTAGCCAAATGGATCCTTCTTCATCCAACTTGGGAAGGTCAGTTTGAGTTTGTAACTTAGTTCCAATCACCTTCTTTAAGCAGGAAACATGAAAAAACAGGATGGAGCTTAGAATGACTGGGAAAATCTAATTGATAAGCCACCTGTCCCACATTCTTGATAATGGTATAAGGACCATAAAATTTGGGCACTAGTTTCTAACAATGATCAACCTTGAGGGAATTTTTCTTGTAAGGTTGGAGTCGAAGAAACACATGATCTCCTTCTGCAAATTGACGTTCAGAGTGAACTTGATATGCTTGTTGCTTCAAGTGATTCTCGGCCATGACCAAATTCTCTTTGAGGGTATAGAGAATATCCTCTCGAACTGTAAGCATTTGGTCAACCTCATGGACCTTCGAGACACCTGACACATATGAGAGAACTGAAGGTGGATTTTGTCCATATACTGCTTCAAAATGAATCATGTGGGTAGTTGTATGGTAAGAAGTGTTGTATCACTGTTCAACTAGTAGTAACCATTGAGCCCACTGCTTTTTCCTTTCCGATGAAAAACACCTCAAATATGTTTTCAAACACTCATTGACAAATTCATTTTGACCATCAGTCTAGGGATGATAAGTTGTGATGATATGCAAATGGGTGCCTTGTAGATTGTATAGTTCTTGCCAAAACTTGTTGGTGAAAGTTGGGTCATGATCAGAAGCAATAGAATGAGGCATTCCGTGAATCTTGAAGACCTGATCCATGAAAATTTGAGCCATAGTGGAAGTTGTAAATGGATGTTTAAGGGCACATAAATGAGAATACTTGGAAAGATGATCAACTACCACCTTGATTACTGATTTATTGCCCGATTTATGTAAGCCTACAATATAATGCATAGAGATATCCCTCGAAATAGAAGGTGGAATCATAAGTGGTTTTAGTGTGTCAAGAGCTTTGATTGTTTCACCCTTGTTGCATTGAAAAACATCACATTCGTCCATAAAATTGTGAACATCCTATTTCATACCATCCTAGAAAAAAGAACCTTTGACCCGATCATAGGTTTTGGTAAACCCTGAGTGCCTAGCACTGGGTGTATCATGAATCTCATAAAGTACCGTGGATTTAAGTTTTGATTGTTTACTTAAATATAAACAGACTTTGTATTGAAGATCGTGATTGAGCGAAGAGTACCCTGGGGAAACTGGAGAATTGACCTACAATTGTTGTATCATATGCAAAATTTTGGGATCATGTAGCCATTCCTAGCGAACATCTTGGAGCCAATCTAGTACAATGAAGGAGAGAGAGAAAAAGGACCCTTAATCTTCATATTTTATGGAAAATGCATCAACAACCACATTGTCTTTTCCTTTTTTGTAAATGATCTCATAATCATATCTAAAGAGCTTAGTCAGGCATTTTTGTTTCTCTAGGGAGGAAAAGAATTGTTCCAGAAAATACTTGAGGATTTGATGATATGTATTAATTTGGAAGCGTTTCCCTAATTGATTAGGGAACCAAAGATCAACGACATGCAAAATAGACAACATTTCCTTTTCATAGATTTATTTTCCCAAATGTCGCTCTGACAGTTGTTTGTTGGTAAAGGACAAAGGCCGACCTATCGTATAAGGACTTATCCAATTCCTTTCCTGGAAGCATCACATTCCAGGACAAAGGTTTTTGTGAAATCAGGAAGGGTCAGGACTGGAGTGGTGCACATGGCCATATTCAAGGTTTGAAAATCCTGAGCAACTGTTGGAGTCCAAGCAAAAGAATTCTTTTTAGGTAGAGTAGAGAGAGGTGTCGCAATCTTTCCATAATTCTTAACAAACTTGCGATAATAACTTGTTAAACCCAGAAATCCATGCAATATTTTGAGAGTCTTTGTGTGAGGCCAATCTTTCATAGATTCAATATTTTTAGGATCCACCCTGACACCGGCCTTTCCAACAAGATGACCCAAGTACTCGACTTCTGAGGCACGAAAAGAACATTTATATTTTCGAGGAAAATTTGGTACCAAGAGAGTAGATGGAGAACTCAATCCACATGATCAAGATGGGATGTCTAGGTTTTACTATAGATGAGGATATAATCAAACAAAACTAAGACAAAATGTTGGAGAAAAGGATGAAAGACATGATTTATGAGGCTTTGGAAAGTGGAGGGAGAATTACACAATACAAAGGGCATGATAAAAAAATCACTGTGGCCCTCATGAGTTCTAAATGCAGTCTTAGGAATGTCTTCCTCATTCATATGTATTTGGTGGTAGCTAGAATGAAGATCAAGTTTAGTAAAGAACTGGGTGCCACTCAATTCATCCAAGAGGTCATCAATGATAGGAATGGGAAATTTTTATTTAATGGTAAGTTTGTTGAGGGATAGGAAGTTAGGAAACATGCTCGAAGAACCTTTGTTCTTAAGGACCATGACCATAGGAGAAGAGTAGGGGATTGTACTAGGGCAGACAACACCTGCGCTGAGCAATTCTTGAACAATTTTCTCAATTTCATTTTTTGGGGAAAAGGAATGACGATAGGGACGAATATTGGGAGGAAGGCTTTCGGGGACAAGGGGAATGGAATGATCATGAGCACCATGGGAAGGAGGGATTCTCTAGGGAGTGGAAAAAACCACTTGATGTTTAGACATGATGGATTGGAGGTCCTGCAAAAAAAAATGGTGTCTCAATGGCTTGAATGGCATGGAGTTGTGGAATAATTCCATAATGACCTTTTTTGAGAAGCTTTTCCATGCGATGGGAACTGATGATATCCAGGGACTCGACGGTGATTCCTTGGAAATTATATTGTTGGCCCTCTTGGTCAAATTGCATGCTTAATTCCTTAAAATTCATGAGAATGGGACCCAAATTCCTTAGCCATTCTACACCCAACACAATGTCACAACCTCCCATGTCGATAGAAAACATATGAGATTTCATGTGGTACTGACCAATTTGGAGATGCACATTTTCACAATGCCCTCCACATTTCATGGACCTTCCATTGGTAATCATGATTTGAAAATTATTGAAGACATAGATATAGAAATCAGTTTCTTGGGCAATGTGACGATGAACACAATTATGGGTGTTTCCACTATGAACAAGAATGATGACCTTCCTATGCTTAATGTAACCAATTAGCTTGAGGGTTTGGGGAGCAGAGAAGCCAGTGAGAGAATTTAGGGAGATGACTAGTTCTACTTCAGGAGGGTCTGAGGGATGGGTCATGTCAGTGGGTTCAGGTGACACGGCCATAAGGGGAGCGTCAACATCATCTTCTGAAACATCCTTTGAGATGGCCAAAAAAAGAATTTTTTCTTTGCATTTGTGCACGGGAAAATATTTTTCATCACAATTATAACAAAGGCCTTTGATTTGGTGTTCATCCATTTCTTTCTTGGTCAATTTCTAGATCTTTAGTGGAGTATAAGGAGGAGTGGGAGTGACTGGTTTAGTGCAAGGAATAAAGGAGGGTTTTCAGTTTTGATAAGAGAAAACCTGTTGTGATTCCTTATCTATTTTAGTAGCGTCCACCCAACTCTAAGGCTGAGCCGTGAGGACATGGGCAAGACTCTCATCCTCGAGGCCACTAATAAAAAATTCTCAGAAAAAAGCATCATACATGCCCTCCGTGCAAAAATACAATCACTCAATAGAGGCTATAAAGTCCATTGTGCCAGATTGTTTCAACTTTCTCAAACGTCCTAAATGGTTGGTGTCAATTTCAAAGCGTTCATAAATCTCTGCCACAAAGCGTGTCCAAGCCACATAACCTTGGCGGGCATTTTTTCTCCATTTCCACCATTGCCAACGTTCTTGATCTAGATGGAGAACACCATATCGGAGTTTGGTCAAATAATTTGTAATTCCATACAAAGAGAAATAATGTTCCATTTGAGTTACCCAGCCAGCGAGATCCGAGGCATCAAATTTGGTCACATCCACACACATAAGGCGTAGGTCACGATGAAAGTGATGGGGCTGAAAATTCTAGAAATGAGAGGAAGTTTCACCTTTGGTTTGCAAAGGTGGGTCATATGCGGGAATATTTGTAGGTATATGTATCTTGGTGCATATCATCATAGTGAAGAAGACAAACTAGGTATTGAAAGATTCAAGTTGGGTAGCAAGGTCTTGTTTGAGGTCCTCTATTTTGGCATCGATGGAGAAATGCATGTTGTTGTTGACGGTGGAAAAATTGGCACTGATCTATCTCACTTCTTGTTGGGTTTCTATCAAATTAGAGTGCAAGGCATTGAAGCGAGCTTCCAAGTCTTGGCTACGGGTGTGGGCCATGATGAAGAGGGAGCATGAAAAGGGGCAGGTGGGACAACAAAAAAAATGGGTTATGGGTGAAGTGTATCACAACAACCAGGGAAGCGAGTGGAATCCAATGGGGTAAATCCAAAATAAGGGTGTTGGAAGGGGGTCGAGTCCAAGAGAAAACAATTTGCTAAAAAATAATAAGTATGAATGCGATAAGGGTGAAGAGAGGAATCCAATGGGATAGGTCTCAAATAATGGTGCCAACAAGATACAGACTTGNCCTGTGGATTCATACTCCAATTTGAAGAATATTGTAGTGATGAAATGCCCAAATGCTTAACAGGAATAAATTTGTAGTAATTTCACAACTTGAATGGAGGAGACACAGTTGCATGGAAATAGATCTTGTCTATTCTATTTTTGTTTCCGTCCCAGTGGTCAGGGTATTCAAGGGTTCTACAGACAAGAGTTTTCCATGTGCTATAGCTCTCTGATATACGTGCAGGATCCAATAGTAGTTCTCAACTCAATATCTCAACGCACCAAATAAGGATGATAGACTTTGCCCTTAGACGTACTACACGACCACCTAGGTACTACAGAGTATCTTCCTGATTTTTTTCTTGATGGCACTATAGAAGTGAGGCGGTCGATCATTTTATCTATGGAGGGCTTCAGGAGATCTAGGTCGATCCGTATACAGGTGTTGTCTGATGTGCTACAACTCGAAGGGGTACCAACAGGGGTTACAAGGGTGGCCAATAGATGTGCGCTTAAATACCACTTGTATTTCATATGTGTATGAATCCCCATCCATGGGTTTATGCATGTAACAATAGATCCTTGTAGCTTAAAGACATTGGAATACGTCTCTACCCTGGAAAAAAAATTAACGCACAATGTTTTTCTGAGGAAGGTGCTCTGATACCACTTGTAA
>JASDQU010279895.1:0-14778 GCA_032191745.1 Picea mariana
AATCTGAGGTTGTAGCCTCTATGAGTTGGTGCTCATAAAAGATGAGATGTAACGAAGTTGAAGCTTGCTGAACATCTTAAGAAGACGAGGTTTTTTCCCTGGTTGGGTTTCCTCTTGAAAAATCTGTGTCTCATACTTGTGAATGAATGTTGTGTGTGATTGCTGTTCTTTTTACTATCTGCTTTGTGTTTATAACTCTGGATTTCACAGTAAAGACTCACTGCCACTAAGATTAATGGTTCAAAGTCAAAAATGAGAGTAAATGGTTAATAATCTACACTAACTGATTCGCCCCCCCCCTCTCAGTTAGTTCATACCTGTAACATCCAAAATATGTTAATTTGTAAATAATACTTGTATTTTGATGTAAACAAATGATATTGAATGGAAAGGTTGAAGCTTTGGAAGATTGATTTGACAAGTAGAAAAGGAAAAAGTACCCTAAATACCTTTCTTTTAGATTTAGGTTAGTTTCATTTGATGGTCGAAGATCAACTATTACAACAAAGGAGGGACCATTCTAGACACTTCTTGTGAAATGACCCTCCTAGTGGCTGTAATAAATTTCTGTTAATAGTTGTAGCATTCAGTTGATTTTTTGATTAAAGGTTTTCGTCAAATAGTTGGTCACCCACCTTAAAACTTCCTCATGAAACCTTTTTTTTCATGCTATAGGTTTAATGTTGGTTTAGGACTTTGGTTAAACACCTTTGTTAGCATTCTCACACCCATTTTCACTATTTTTAATTTATGAATTTGATATCTTATGTTTCCATGTGTTTTTGTTGTAGGTAATCATAGTTGAATACCAAATAAAATGGAACAAAATGTATATAAAATATCACAACAAGTAATATAGACAAGTAACTCAATAAGAAATCCAACAAGATCCAAATATGAGCTAATTTATTCATGCTTATGACCTAGTCAAAAATGAGGTAGCTCAATGAATTCAAGACAACCATATAGAACAAATTATAGCTTCACAGAGATACCAAAAAGATTCCTCAAGGAATCGGCCCTCTTCAGCAAATGATATTGGCTCCCCCAAATAAAATATGAACAGTAAAATAGTGAAAAACCTCTACAAAGTGGTAGGGCTTGTAATGAGTCCAAAATGACCTAAGTAGGGAAGAATTCATTGCCTCTTTATTTTTCACAGTCCCCACACTTAGTAATACAAACTAGTTCTATAAATACAACCTACACAAGCAAGCCTCAACCTTTTCTTCTCAATAATTCGCCATCCTCATCAAAGACTCGACCCCTAAAAATAATATGACCCTCTTTCAGCAAGATATCACCCCTACTACAGGAAGAAATACTACAACAAAGAGTATGTTCCTCCTCTAGATGAAAATGACCCTCCTTCAACTGTCATTTCATCCCAGCCATAAGAAAATTCTAGTCTAGCCCTGAACTCAGTCTCAATAATAGATTCAGTCTCTCTTCAAGATGATTTAGCCTCCCAAAATAAGCATTAATGTATCTCTCATCCAAAAAACCCAACCACCAAAACCAAGTTACAACCCCCACCAAGATCCAAAATCTATACAAAATGAGTATTACCTTGAGCCAATAAGATCCAATGAAGAACCTAGGTGAGTCTTCCAATAATTTGGCTAGGGTGGATCTCTCACCATCGAAACCAAGCTTGATTAGCTAGCGTGTATCTCTCACCACCTAAACCAATCGAATTAAGGTTTAATCCGAACCCATTAAGGCTTCAAGAGCTCTCCAAGTCAAATCACAATAATCATTACACATAATGAAAGGAAATGGGCTCCTATATCTTCTTTATACCCCTTTCACCTTTTTCTCCTCAAGTGAATTTTTAATTCATCTTTAATATTTTCTCTAAAATCACTTTATTCATTTATTGGACCTTTTTTTTTTTCCAAAAAGTGATTTATTTGACTTTTCAACATATTCGGGTACTGGAAGTCACTTTTGATCATCCTATCCTATAGATATTTCCGCCTTGGTTCTAACGAGCTATTAAACTAAGGTATGTCTCCAAGAAACAAGCTCCAAATAGTACTTTTTGTGTAATTAATTAAAATATGCCCAATAATAACCCCGTTTTATGGGAATTGTCGAAATGCAATGGAACCAAAAACAATATGTGCGAAAGTGATTCTAATGATGAATAATGGTAAATAAACAAAGTTGGGCCCCATAAAACTCTCCAAACCTTCTGGGCTCATTGATGACCTAGTCTCACCCCTATGATCTGGATGACTCATGTCTCTTGAATTAACTCTAACCGCATAATAAGGAATCCAAAAATAGGGACATGACATTCCTCCCTTTCCAAACATTGCTTGCCCTTAAGAAATTCTATAAAAACCTGGTATGACACAAACTGAACATGATACCAGGGTCCCAAACTGATCTCCAGAACGGACCACCATGATGTCGCGACACCACTCTAGTAATAGCCATCAGACCAATGTGTCTAGTCTGCATCCTCCTCTCCTAGAATACCACACTGAAACAATTTTAGGGACTGAACTTAATGTCATGAATCATGTCCTGCAAAGGTATCTCCATGAAACCCAAGTCTGCAAATCCACTAACAACCTCGATCCTAGGTATCTAAAAACAAGGTATGTCTCGTCAATTGGAATAAGTCTCAACAACTCATCTACTAGCATACCAAAAATAAAGCAGACCAATCGCTCTCACAACTCTGTTAGTCATCACCAATAGTTGGTCCACCAATGTGCTCTATCGCCAAGGTGGAATCTTCCCCATGTGTCCTGATGCAATGCTCGTGAAGTCCTTCCCTGTGAAAATATCTTAGACCTGCTCATAAGTGATGAAATCATGAGGGTCCCAAACTAACCTGTATGAAGTGAAGAACCCTCCACTCATTATACTTATTTGTATGGTGCCATCATATGAATATGCCTGACTACCCATGGTGAGCCAAGTGATCATAAGTTGTTGAAACATGGTTGACTCCTCAGAATACCATCCCTCCAAGCAACCAATCCTACACACTCCAGGAGTAAAATATGGAGAACGTAAACGAGCAATCCCACCTATGTTAGTTGTTGTCTTGTCAACAACTACAATCTCAAGGTCCCATGTTAGCCTCAGAGGGGAATCCTTGTGTTGATGGTGCATCCCTCTGATCACAATCGTCTAACCACCATTCTTAGAGTGTTCTCTCCTCTCCCGGAACCCCCTATCATGGACCATACTCATCCAAGGCACCTCAGTGAAGTCAATTCATGTGAATCCATGACTATCCTCGATCCTAGGTATCATGAGGGAAAATAAAAAATCCACAACTCCTCTCACAAAATTCCCACATGACACAAACCAATCACTGCCTCAAATTTTTCAGTCATCAACCTCATCTGAGACAATCCATCACTCTGATGAATGACAGGATCCTACCTCCATATTATAATTCCACCACTCTCCATGCCTATTGAATTTTGTTTTTCCCCACCAATAACCATCGGAGTCCAAATGAGACAAATCCTCAATGTGCAATCTCTATAGAAGATAATGCTAGCCACTAATTTTCCAAATGCAATCGCTGTGAACCGATCCAAATAAGTCTTGATCTCATCCTGTACACTCAACAAATTAATCACAGAGTCCAAATGGATGAACTCTGTCATGACCACAAGGCCCCTTATCACATCTCTCTGTCTCCAGTAATCCTCTCCCGTCCTACTATATACAATGAGGGCATCAAATAAAATCAACATGTGCCTCCCCCATTGCGTGAAGGACTGGAAGGTGACTACGACATTGGTCAATCCCAAGGGCATGACCAGGAACTCATGATGATACCTAGGAATAGATCTGTGAGTACCCTTCTCCCTGACCCAAGTCTGATGATATTCCAGATGAATATAAATCATCGAGGGATACACTACTCACTGAGTCTCACCCATACACTCACCGATCCTGGGTAGCCTCAACCAATGGTATACCCAATGAATCTACCAGGAGGTCTTCCTGGAGGAAACACTCCAAAAATTTGTTGCACACCACCATGTGCCAATGTATAATCTTGTATACTGTGACATACTCATTTGTCCCCTTGTACGATCCAGTGCCTTGTATGTGCTACTAAACAAAACACTCTATTGATGATGACTAAACATGTACCCCAGAGTGTTTCCATGCCCATCATGTACCTTTCTACCCAATCCATGGACACATATGCTTCCTTCTGGGTTGGTCCAAAAGGAAGGTGCTCAACCATATCCTTCATAGCTAAACTATGACCCTCTAATGAGATCTCCAAAAGAAAGGGGTCATGACCCCCGTAATACCAAATCATAGTGCAATCCAAACTCTCCTCAAGTACTTGCAACTCATAATTCTCCTCATCCGATCTCATCATAAGAGGCTCCTCCCTCACATCAAGCATAACACTCATGCCCTCCTGTGTCATGGTTGCCAAAGATGATGGAGTCCTTGCTATAAGTGGAGAAGAGAGTACCACCCTCAATTGATAATTTATCTCCTCAACCTCTCTTCCCTTGTCCTCAAAAAACTTGAGAACAAGGTCCTTGTCCATAAACAACTGCAAGTAGTTTGATTTCAACTACTCTAGTGCATCATTGATGAGGTGCAACTAGGAACTAGTGACTTCACTTGCCACTCCACTGTGTCTCTTTTCCATCAGATCTCTCCACATAAGATCCTCAACAAATTGATGAGCTCCATCGGTCATGGTCAATACCTATGTGATATGATCCTCGGTCACCAATAAGTGATCCTCCATATCTTTCCATGCTAGAAGGTTCTGTCCAATCACATCCAAATGGTCTAAGCTATCCTTTGTAAGAATATTCCCCTCATCAACATCACCCAATGAACTATGAGATACCATGCTATGATGGGACTCATGCATGACATCATCCTCACACAAGGTTTTTGGTTGGTTTTCACCTCCAAGTTCATCTCCTACTCTGGTATCCTCCATGCATGGTTCTTGGAAAGAAGGATCCATGTCCCCAGACGATCTTTCAAACATCCATCCTCTATCATATGTGAGTACCATCACGCCCTCATCATCATAAGAATCATAAAAAGGGTATGGTGTTGAATGATCATCATATTTAGGTTCCAATAGACCCTCATCATCATAAACATCCTCATCATAGGTTCCATCAATATATCCAACATGGGTGTTGGTAAAATGGTCCTCAAAGTCATAATAAGTGGGACAAGATGTTATCCCCTCATCATCGGTACTAGCCACAAATCCTTCCAACATTCTAGTGTCGACTACCTCATCATAGACCACTGTTTCATCCTCCTCTACACACACCTCCGCATCATGGCTAGTTTCATGATCCTCTACATGGATATGTGCTTGCACCTCCAACAAGTCCACCTATTCATCCTACTCACCTCTTCTCCACTTCTACTCTAGACTTTCCAAGAGTTCCTTGTTCTAATCTATGTCCTCGAATTTGATGGTGAAATAGGCTTCTAGTGATATGACATCTTGGAATTCCTCACTCAA
Organism: Picea mariana; assembly: GCA_032191745.1. Classification (NCBI taxonomy): domain Eukaryota; kingdom Viridiplantae; phylum Streptophyta; class Pinopsida; order Pinales; family Pinaceae; genus Picea; species Picea mariana. The sequence goes on from JASDQU010279895.1 coordinate 5,504, forward strand.
TGCTTGATATTATCTATAATAAGTGACGAGTTCAATATCCTTTCTAAACTACTTTGACATTGCTTCTAGATCCATCCTAGCTGATTGAAGAAGTTGCGATATTTTAGCCATGAGTTTTTGTTTAGACTTCATTATTTCTTTTCTGGGAATGTTGTCCTTATCATAAAATCCATACTGTTGATTTTTCCTTCACCAAATTCCCCACAAGATGGAAACATCACCAGCTCTAATACCACTCAAATGGCCCTCCTAGTGGCTATAATAAATTTTTGTTAATAGTTGCAGAATTCAATTGGTTTTCTGTTTCAATATTTTCTTCAAACAATTGGTCAACCACCTTAAAACTTCCTCATGAAACCATTTTTCTCATGCTGTTGATTTAATATTGGCTTAGGAATTTGGTTAAACACCTTTGTTATATTTCCCACACCCCTTTTCACTATTGTTAATTTATGAGTTTGATAGCTTATGTTTCCATGTGTTTTTGTTGTAGGTAATCATAGTTGAATGCCAAATAAAATGGAACAACATATATATAGAATAGGACAACAAGTAATATAGACAAGAAACTCAACAAGAAATAAAACAATCTATAAATATGAGCTTATTTATTTATGCTTCTGACCAGGTTATAAAATGTGGTAGCCCAATGAATTCAAGACAACCATCTACAACAAATTATAGCTCCACAGGGATACCAAACAACTTCCTCAAGGAATCGATCCTCTTCAAAAAATGATATTGGATCTCACAAAGAAAATATGGACAACAAAACAGTGAATAGCCTCTACAAAGTTGTAGGGTCCCGTTGTAAGTCCAAAATGACCTAGGCAAGGAATAATTTGTTCCCTCTTTATTTTGCATAGTCCCCACACTTAGTAGTACAATCCAGTTCTATAAATACAACCTACACAACCAATCCTGAGCCTTCCCTTCTCAAGAATTAACCCTCCTCATCAAAGAATTAACCCCTAATATGAATATAGACCTCTCTCAACAAGACATCACCCCTGCTACAGGAAGAAATACTATAGTAAAGAGTATGGTCCTCCTCTATTTGAAAGCGACCCTCCTTCAACTGTTATTTCAGCCCAACCATAAGGAAATTCCAGTCTAGCCTTGAACCTGGTCTCAATAGCATAGTCAACCTCTCTTCAAGATGATTTAGCCTCCCAAAATAATAATTGTTTCTCTCAACCAAAAAAACCATCCACCACAACCAAGTCACAACCCCTACCAAGATCCAAAATACCTACAAAATGAGTATTACCTTCAACCAACAAGATCCAATGAAGAACCTGGGTGATTCTTCCACTAAATTGGATAGGGTGGATCTCTCATCACGAAAACGAAGCTTGATTAGCTAGGGTGGATCTCTGACCACCAAAACCCATTCAACTAGGGTTTACTCCAAACCCCCAAAGGCTCCAAGAGCTATCCAAGTCAAATCAAAATAATCATTACCCATAATGAGAGGAAATGGGCTCCTATCTCTTATTTATACCCATTTCACCTTTTTCTCCTCAAGTGACTTTTAATTCATCTTTAATATTTTCTCTAAAATCACTTTATTAATTTATTAGACCTTTTTTCTCCAAAAAGTGATTTATTTGACTTTTCAACATATTTGGGTACTAGAAGTCACTTTTCATCATCCCATCCTATTGATATTTTCTCCCTGATTCTAACGATCTATTACACTAAGGTATGTCTCCAAGAAACAAGCTCCAAATACTACCTTTTGTGTAATTAATTAAAATATTCCCAATAATAACCCCGTTTTATGGGAATCATCAGAATGTAATGCAATCAATAACAAGTTGTGAAGAAGTGATCCTAATGATGAATAATGGTAAATAAACTAAGTTGGTCCCCATCAAACTCCTCCAAACCTTATGGGCTCATTGATGACCTAGTCTCACCCCTCTGACCTCACTAAATCAACCCTCATGAAGTAACTGTAACTGCATAATAAGAGAATCCAAAAATGGGGACATGACATATTAGCAACCAAAGAAAACCTAGAAACCCTTAAGGTACTATATGGCCAAGCCATCCAAAGGGTATAATTGCAGGAGCATATTGGTATATTCATTCAACAATGTAAAAGGGACCACTTCAAGGCTCTTGTCCCATGAGGATAACTCTCTTAACACGTGTATTTATATATTGAATGTGAATCAAGAAGATTGCATACCTGTATCTTTTTTTATCACCTTAACAACTGAAATGAGATCTATCCATGCACATCCTTTCTTAGAGAAGAATGAATCTTCAGGGAAGAATTCATTGTAGGTTTGTGGCTCTCCATGAGAAAATATTTTGGCAAGATTTACAACACCATATCAACTAAGGTTACAAGGTAATATGTTAAAACAAGGAACTTCTTGTATATTAGTTGGATCATAATCATATATCAAACAAGCCTCATATCTTACAACCATTCAAAATTGCATATTCACATCGTAATAATACTATATTGTTTAGTTGTGACCATATTTGCATTCACAAGCATTTTTGTGTGAAGAAAAGGAAATAGATTTGTTCTTAATGGATGGTTGTATTAGATTTGTTTTTTAGAATCTTGGAACCTGTAGTTTATTTACAACATAAATAGAAGAATTCATGAAGGAATATTTTGGATCAGACCTCATCTCTTTCACGAATTTGCATAATTCTTTCTGAGAATATTCTAAGATACTACGTTTGGTATATAGTGTAATAATAGCATTTGTAGTGAAGACATCTAAACCAAATCCATATTTAATACTGTGGGCATGGACTAGCTTACCTAATCAAGAGACTCCACTCTAGTACATTCCCTCAAAACACAATGACAGAGGTGGAGTAGCTAAGCTCATACCCATTAAACAAATCTTATAAAACACTCTAAGTAATTTCTCACTGCACCCATTTTGTGCATTCCCATAAATCACTGCATTCCATGAGACCATGCTTTTTCTTAGAATTTTATCCAAACACTTCATGTGTGTTGTAAAATTATTTTTTTTTTTATTTTTTTTATAGTTATTTGAAATCATAGAATTAATAGGTTTTAAATTAAAATTATTGGAATAAAACTTTATTTTAATAATTTTTTATAAACGTTTGTGTTTTACATATGCATGTTACAATGATCAATATTTAATAATGATCAATGGATATTATTGACTTTATCCCCCACCCCCCAAATATGCACAACATTTAATAGAAAGGGGGGTGCCAAAACAAAATACCACATTTTTCAAGGTATGTGAAGTGTCAACAATAGGACGAGTCTAGGCCCCCTTCCCCGTGGTTTTCAAAACAACCACGAGACCCCCCCAAAAAATAAAAAAGATTTATGGTCATGTACTTAAATATGTTGACACACCAATGACATGGCAGTGACGTTGCAACATGACATATACAAAGTAAGATTGAAATGACATATTATCATTTTAAATATGTTTGTGATCTATTATTGCAACGAATAAAGACACGCCATGTGTCCCAAAGGAAATATTCAACAAGAAAAAGGTAAAAGTTCATGGTTAATGTATGAAACTTGTGGTAAATGGTAACTTGTTCCATATAGAGAATGAAAATAATACTGTCGAATTTAGTCAACAAAAGCATCGACAAAGCCAAAATTTCTTCAACTTGAAGAACCTTCCAGGTATTCCAAAGCGTTATTTTCATTTTAATTATAAAATGAATTCTTCCAAGCCTGTAAAATCCAATAGAACCCCATTTGTACAAGAACAAGACTTGTACGATAGGGATGGAGAAGTGTTCAATACTACATTGTCTTTTGATTTATTTGAAATTCACCAGTTAACTATAGAACGTTTTAGGGACCTCCATGATTTTTGTCATGCTTGGGAATCTGACTTAGCCAAATTTATAGTTTTAGAGACATATAATTTCCCATAATTTGTATCTTGGTGTTCTTCAATTTATGTACCATTAAAAAGGTCCTTAATATCAAAGAATGGGTCAGTTTTGTTTGTGCTAGATGCTCAATCAATTTCTGAAATGTTAAAATTGGTTGAAACCCATGAAAGTCAAATTCTAAATGAAGAAAAATTGTCTTCAAGTTTTAAAGAATTAAATCCTCAAGATAAAAATGACTTAATTCAATCATATCTAGACAAAGACACTAATGTTCTTGAAAATATTTCTACTTATGATGCCAACATATTTCTTGATATTTCTAGGCAAATCATAGAGATTATGTGTACAATTTTAGGTTATGACAATGACAAGACTATTCATGAGAGTATTCTAGGTTTTATGTCCTCCATCTTCCCATATTCTTTTAAACCCTAGATTAAGTTCGACTATGACCAATATTTGGCTAATACCCTTCTTTTCCAATTAGTAGAATTAGGAGTGAGCATATGTTGTAGATTTCAATCTTATTTGGTGTACCTATTCTTGTATTTTCAAGCTATTAGACTTCAACATCTTGAATTGAAAATAGAGGATGGAATGGGTTACCCCTACTCAGTAATTGACTAGACTACCTTGGTTAGAAATAAACCCAAAAATAAAGGATTCTCTGATTTTATCAATCATTTTATGATGACAAGTTACACCATTATTCATGAAGAGGTTTATCCTATAAATTTTCCAAAGTGTAAGAAACACTTATAGTTGAAACCTGACACTAAAGTACGATATTGGTATCTATTCCAAAACCATATAGCGATCATTATTTATGGTGTTGAGGTTCAACCTTTCTTGTTAGATAAGTTTTTAATAATCAAAATATTTTCTTAGAATACATAAGGAAAAAATTAAATTTTGATCATATTCATTTTTCTTCCAAGAAACAAAACATAACTTTCAATTTGAAGAAAGAAGTTGGACCATTTATTGTAAATACCAGATGAACATTGTAGGTGATAGAGAAATTGCTTCAAGAAATGGGTTTCCATCCAAGAGAACAATGTATGTATGATCCATATTTAATCATTAGCACTAAATAATGTAACATGTAATAACTCCTTATGGTCATCATAGTAAACCTCAATGAGAAGAATTGGCTAATCAGTAAAGTTGGGAAGACGTGTAGAGGATATTTCAAGTCGAAGTACAAGATTATGCTCAATTATCACAACCATCAATTATTGAAACTCCATAACAACATGAGGAGACCAATACAAGAAATCATTTTTAATCTTCTCATTGTCTCATAAGTGGAAGAAGAACAACCGAGTAAAAAATAGAGGACAAAAGAATAGTCAGAAGACAAGAGTCAAGTAATTTAGAGTATATCAGAGGCATCAACAAGCAAACCTATTTTCATAGTTTCCTTTCTTGGGTTAGCAAGTATGGAAATATCAAAATCCCAAGAAGGAAATGAAGTTGTAGAAACAGATAAAATAAAACAAGAAAACATTTCTCTCAGTTCTTGGCAATGAAGAATAAGAATATTATAAATATCAAGAAGGATATATATCCTCAACTTTTGGAACATGGATACTCACAAAGTAGATTACTATATGCTCTAGATTATGAGAAAGAGTTCCAAAATATCTTAATTTGGAAATATTACTTGTATTTTGATGCAAACAAATGATATTGAATGGAAAGGTTGAAACTTTGGATGATTGATTTGACAAGCAGAAAAAACAAAAGTACCTTGTTGACCTTCCTTTTATATTTAGGTCAGTTTCATTTGGTGGTCACATATAAACTATTACAACAAAGGAGGGTCCATTCTAGACACTTCTTGGAATCGAAAGACAACCTAGAAACCCTTAAGGTACTATATGGCCAAGTCATCCAAAGGGTATAATTGCAAGAGCAATTTGGTATATTCATCCAACAGTGTAAAAGGGACCACTTCAAGGCTCTTGTCATGTGAGGATAACTCTCTTAAAACCTATGTATTTATATATGGACCGTGAAGTAAGAATATTGCATACCTGTAGCTTTTTTGAACATCTTAACACTTGAAATGAGATCTGTCCATGCACATACTTGCTTAGAGAAGAAGGTATTTTAAGGGAAGAATTGGTTGCAGGTTTGTTGCTATCCATGAGTAAATATTTTGGCAATATTTACAACACCATATCAACTAATGTTACATGGAAATATGTTAAAACAATGCACTTATTATATATCAGTTGGCTCATAATCATATATCAAACATGACTCATATCTTACAGCTATTCAAAATTGTAGATTCACATCATAATAATACTATTTTGTTTAGTTGTGACCAGATTTGCATTCACACGACATTTTGTGTGAAGAAAAGGAAATATATTTGTTCTTAATGGATGGTTGTACTAGATTTTTATTTTAGAAGCTTGGTACCTATAGTTTATTTACAACATAAATAGAATAATTCATGAAGGGAGATTTTGGATCAGACCTCATCTCTTTCATGAATTTGCAGAATGCTTTCTAAGAATCTTCTAAGATACTACATTTTGAATGCACTGTAATAATAACATTTGTAGTGAAGACATCTGAACCAAATCCATATTTGGTACTGTGGGCATGGACTATCTTACCCAATCTAGATATTCCGCTCTAGTACATTCCCTCATAACATTTTGACAAAGGTGGAGTAGCTAAGCTCATACCCATTAAACACATCTTATAAAACACTCTAAGTACATCCTCACTGCACCCATTCTGTGCATGCCCATAAATCACTGCATTCCATGAGACCATTCTTTTTATTAGAATTTTATCCAAATGCTTCATGTGTGTTGTAAAATTAATTTTATTTTTAGTTTTTTAAAGTTATTCGAATTCATAGAATTAATAGGTTTTTAATTAAAAATTATTGGAATAAAACTTTATTTTAATAAGTTTTATAAAATTTTGTGTTTTACATTTGCATGTTACAATGAGAAAGATCTAATAATGATCAATGAATACCATTGAATTTATCCCCCTCAATATGCACGACATTTAACAGAAAAGGGGGGTCTGAAATAGAATACCACAATTTTCAAGGTATGTGAAGTGTCGACAGTGGGACGAGTCTATGGTGTAAACCCCCTTCCCTCCAAAGGGCTGCTTGACCTGTTGGTCTTGGATTGTTTGAGTTTCTGAGTCGGAGCACCTCCTTGGGTGCCTACGGGCACCCAAAACTATCTTACCCACACACACACACAGACTTATCCTTATATGACCACGATTGTGACCGTGGGTCAATCCCTTCATGACTCGGACTTCAGGGATATCCTGAATCCTTCTCTTAGGTTTTCCCAAAGTACTCTTCTCCAAGTTTCTAAACTCCCACCACGCGTCTCCTTATATTCGACGACCCCACTACAGTTTGGACTTTGCGACCTCGCTAACTCTAGGCCTTCCACTTACAACCTTCAACCTTTTGATTCCTGAACTCCTCAATCCATTTCCACGTGCTCTCCTACGATCAATGATTGAGAATGAATCATGAATTCAGACTTCCCGACTCGGTCTTCATCAATTTTTCAACTTGTTGAACCTATGAAGTACCTAAATACTTCACAGTTCTCCTCCTTGCAACTTCACCAGATGCAATGGTCTGGAATTGTTCATCTCCTTCTAAGAATGAATCTTGCACTCACTAACTTTCAATGAAGATTCCAGGGACTTCTTCCCTGATCTTCCTTCTTCGATTTGTTCCTTTGAACAATCTCTTCGAACCTTTGTCGGATTCCTGGTCTGTGCACACCTTGCAATAGATTTTCCTCCACACTCACTCCTCTGTGGATGACTTCGCACTCCTTGCAACTGTCCTTCAACCATTTCTATCTCTCGTGACTGAAATCACGTTACCCTTCCTGAGCTCTAAATTTGAAAACTCTGTCACGCACCCCTTTCAAATGTCGATGCACTCCTTGCATACATATAAGCTTCACTATCTCTTCTGAGCTTTTGAGTCGAAACAGACTCGGCCATGCACTCCTTGCAGGCGTTATGCACACCTTGCACTCGCTCAATGAAAATAAATGATTGAAACTTATCTACCTCTCACAATGACTCATACATTCAACAAATCAAATGTAGTCATGGATTCAAGAACATAAATAACAAAGAATTTAAAAATAACAAAAACTCTACCATTCATTCATATAGACACATAACAATACACATTTGAGACAATGTTCCTCTGTTATATTCATCCAACTTACATATATTCATTTGACATTTCTCTATATTTTCCATCTCTTAGCTTACAATGGAAATCTACATACTAGATTTAGCAGCCTCTCCTCTGTAATAATACAACAATTTACATAAATGGACTCTCTTGAGTTCTTCCCTCCAACTACTCTACGCTATCTTAATGGAATTGAATTCTATCAACTACTTAACACTTATTATAATAAATATCAAGTCAGATAGATAAGACTGCAAGCTCCAAATCTATACCGCGATCTGATTCATAAAAAAAAATACATTTCCCCATCAATCTTACATGATGGCTCAGCCTTCAGTCATTAAAGACATTCATAACTCAAAATTTTTGTCAGATATCACATTAATACATTTATCTTTTGAAATTAAAAAATGTTTCAAAATATGCGCTAGTGCACCCAACTGTCTTCCACGCTTTCTCTTTGATGGCGATGCTCCTGCATTAGTCTGGGCACCCTTCCTCATGGTTTTCAAAAAACCCACGAGAACCCCTAAAATATTTATGGTCATGTACTTAAATATGTTGACACACCAATGAAATGGGAATGACATGGAAGTGACATTGCAACATGATGTATACAAAGTAAGATTGAAATGAAATATTGTCATTTTAAATATGTTTGCTAGCTATTGTTTTAACCAATAAAGACACGTCACGTGCCCCAAAGGAAATTTTCAACAAGAAAAGGGTAAAAGTATGTGGTTAAAGTACGACACTTGTGGTAAAAGGTAAATTGTTCCATACAGAGAATGAAAAGAATAATGTGGAATTTATCCAACAAAAGTGTTGACAAAGACAAAATCTCTTCAACTCAAATAACCTTCCAGGTATTCCATAGTGTTATGGTGAATTCCCCCTACGGATAGTTGAAACCTGTTGGTCAACTGAGAAGGGGGCGTGAATCAGTTGTTACCGTGCTTAAACAATTATGCTTATTTTAAACTCTTTATAGAGCACTCAATGACAATCACAATAATGCAGGGAAGTAAGAAATAGAACATTCAACATCATTCACACATATGAGATACACAGAGACAAATATTTCTTGAGGAAACCCATAAAGGGTAAAAACCTCTTCTTCTTTATATGATAAGTAATCTTTACATTCTATACATTATCGTACTTGTGAGAACCAACTCAT
>JASDQU010279896.1:0-14778 GCA_032191745.1 Picea mariana
ATTTTTGTTGAATGCAATAAACCCAAGTTTTTCTAGTTGCATCATCAATAAAAGTAACATAATAACGAGAGCCACCAAGAGATGATACTTGAGCTAGTCCCTATACATCTGTATGCACAAGCTCTAACCTTTCACTCTTCTTTTCTTTTCCGACTATGAGAAATCTAACTCTCTTCTATTTTGCATAAACACAATGCTCACATAAATCCAAATCAATTTGCTTAAGATCTGGCAACATATTTATTTTGTGAAGTATTTGAATCCCCTTCTCACTCATGTTTCCAAGCCTATGATGCCACAGTGCTGTATCCACTCCTATAAAAGCTATAGAGATAGAAGAGTCAGTATTACCAATACATATTACAATGTACCTAACTTCTCTCCTTTTTCTATCACCAATGATCCTTTGGTGACCTTCCAAACCTTATCTATAAATATGGATATACAACCTTCACTTTCCAGCTGCCCTATTGAAATTAGATTTTTCCTTAGATCTGGAACATATCTTACCTCTTTCAACAACCATTGGTTTCCATTCCTTTGCTTTATTTTTACCTTTCTCATTCCAACAATTTTTCATGGTGCATCATCACCCAAATGAACATGTCCAAAATCACCTTGAACATAATCTAGAAAATGTTTCCTATGGGGTATGGCATGAAATGAAGCCCCTGAATCTACTACCCAAGACTCGGAAATATTATCTATAGAAATAATCAAAACATATTGAACACATGACTTGTTACATTTGCTTCATGCTTTTCTCCTATTGTCCATCTCTTTGTTTCTTTGGAGCTCTGCAGTCTTTCTTTAGATATCCTATCTTCCCACAATTATAGCACTCTATATTTCCAAATATGGATTTGGACCTCCCCTTCCTAGAATTCCCATGGTTCCCTGAGACCTTTCCTCTATCCTTTTGTCTTCCCATGTTAGCCATGTTTAACGCATTACCTAATGTCTCACCTGTGCTTTTCCGTCGCATTTCCTCACTAAGGATAACACTAACAACATCATCAAATTTTAAAGTGTTTGAACCAGAGACATAGTTACTTACAACGATGACCAAGCTGTTCCAACTTTCTGGCAATGTGCATAAGATTAGAAGATCCCTGACCTCATCATCAAAGTCCACTTTTACAGAACTTAGTAGATTAGTAATTGTATTAAATTAATTTAAATGATTTGCAAAAGACCCACCTTCTGACATATTCATATTAAATAATCTCTTCATTATAAATACCTTATTAGACGTCGAAGGTTTTTCATACAGTTTATTCAATGCGTCCATCAACTCCTTCGTTGTCTTTTCTTTCAAAATATTGAAAGCCACTGATGTTGCCAGGCTTACCCGTATCGTTCCTAGTGCCTTTCTATCAAGAACCTCCCATTCTTCGTCCTTCATGGCCGTTGACTTTTTTTATATTCCACCCAATGGTAGAAATAGATCCTTCTGATATAAATAATCTTCCATCTGCATCTTTCATAACTGGTAGTTTTGGTCGTTAAATTTATCGACCCTAAATTTTCCATCTTCTGCCATTGCTCCCACTCGAACTAGGAGACCTCTTTTATTGCAAGTTACCTTTCTCTCTGATACCAGTTGTTAAAGAAATAGGATTGCAGAGCAATAAAATAAAACAAATCCATAAATAAAACACATAAGATACACAATACAATAGAGACACATATATACGTGGTTCACCCAGTGTGGGCTACGTCCACTAGAGAAATTTCCAGGTGCTTCATTTATTATTATCCAACAAATGAAGGGATACAACCTACAACACATCGATTGCAAATTCCTCTTATTTCTCTCACAGTATCCTATCTCATAATACAATATTCACAATGATACATAGCTGCAATACATTTCCCTCATAAAAGAGGGTTTCTTTCTACAACAAAAAACCCTAACATAACTTCTACCATCAGATCTGCGACCTTATAATGAACAGTCTAGATTTACAATCAAATTACAATATAAATTTACAAGGCAATTTTTCCTTCAAGGGCTTCACCCCTGAACCCCTGCCGGGGGCTCACTTGCCCCCAGACCCCCTAGACCCTGCAAAGGGGGTAACCCCCCTCTTCACTCCTTTGCATGGAGGAGTGTACATTCTTCTAGGGTGTAAATTCTTCATGGGGTATAAACATGGATGAAAACAAAGACCTATGAATCAGGAAGATAATCAGGCTCCACAACCAACAACCTCCACTGCACACTCTGATAATGGAGGTAGTTTTCTTGTTCTGAGTACTTTAGAAAAAAATTGCTAATTCATAGCTTAAAAATTCCCTTTTCCCTACATTCCTATGCTTGCACATAGATATGAATCATTCACTCCATGAGTCACCCCTCATATCTTGATATCCTCTTTCCTTTTCTTGCAGAAAGATATGTATCCTTTGAGACATTTCTACCTTCAGGGCTATGGAGTCCTTGTTAACCCCAAGTGCATGAAAATGAACTTATTCAATTACTGAATTCATGTTTTATGTGATAATCTTTATGGATTCTCCCTTGTAATCCATTAATGCTCTACACTATCTCAATACTAATCTTGGCTCTATTATTCAAAGTCCTTGTCAACCTTTCAATACTTGATCTGCAACCTTGCACTTCCCTCTACAACTCTTTGATTCCTCAAACAACTGTACAAGCTTGAAATTATTTCTTGTACAATTGAGATAGTTCCTTTTAGGTTCCATCTCTTATTCATAATATCTCAAGCATAGAGCCATTTTCTTCATGATGTGTCTTCTTAGGAATTTCCTTTCTGAAGACCACTTCCCTATTTGTTCCCTTCTTGGCTTGCCATCCCATTCTACCTTGGAAATGCACTCACTACCCTTGAAATGTACTCAACATTATTTACATGCATCAACAAATCCATTTCATTGCTTTCATAGTTCTTTGGGCGTTGCAATATACTCCAACTAGCTTGGCATCCACATATGATACCTTTTTCCACTTATATCAAGTGTTCATGTACTTTGTCCAATTCTAGAATTCAATTATTTTTTATTAATTTTTTATGGATGACCTCCCATTCGAATCTAATTGCTTCCATCTATAACAAATATGCACATAATGGACTTTTCACTGTCTCATCCACTCAATGATTTACTCTTGCACCCTGTTTCCACTGAGTACTCTAACACAGGGGTTGCACAACTCTAATTATTCATAGGATCATTCCTAGATACAATGCACCTTACCTTCATATATTCATTGTGGCCCTATTTATTAGAACACTAGCTTTTTGTATTCTCTATTTACCTAGTTGAACCTTGATCATATCTTAAAATTCTTCCTTCTTGGCCTTTGGTCTTCTTGTGAAGAATCCTTGACATAACACTCTTTATTCAAGTGTCTCTATGATACGAATTTATGAGTGGAATGAAATGAATAACATAATGAATACAATAACACAAAGATAGAGAGAACAACAACAAATATCCAGTGAACAATAACTTCTATTGAATAAATAAAATAAGTTGAAACTATAAAACTACAGAACTGAAAACAACTTGCTCGAATGGTGGTAGATATCTTTGAGAAGAGATGTGGCTGCTACATGCATCCGTCTGAGCAGAATGATTACAATGAGGCTCCAAATGCCTTTTTAACATTACTCATGAATTCCAAAAACCTATACATCTAAAAACCTAACCCTAGGAGATGAAACGCCAAAAGTTATGTGGGCCCCGATGGGTAAGTTGGTACCTCAACTTACTGGGGTCATAACTTTTGCATACAACCTCTGTTTCAAGCATGTGATAACCTGTTGGAAAGCTATTTTCAAGAACTACAAATTATGCCATGAAACTTTGACTCTGTCTGTAGTTTGACTGTGGCAAGCGAAAAAAACACTGTTTAGGGCCCCAAAATGACCTTGGAAGTTAAAAAATATGCACTGACATGAAAAATTCCGAACTAAGCTAGTTGGATTAGGTGGATGAACACCAATAACCATTTGGAAGTTGTGTAAGGCTTCAAACAACCCCGAAAGTGTAGAACCCACAATTACAAAGAATTATAGAAGTACGTGCTAAACTAAAATTATCAAGATGAGCTTATTGGAATAGGTGGTTGGCCACCAATATCCACCTGGATCAGTCCTCCCCCCTTAGGAAGAATTGGTATCCATTACGTTGACTGCCCCCATTGGGTGAAGAAATTTCTGCTGAATTTGGCTCTAAGTGAGACTTTTTCCTTGGTGTAGGAGTTGCCTTTCCTTGACAACCTGATAAAGATGGATCCTCTACTAGCGAGTGCCCTTGACCCATGTGTCCACTATCTGATCAATGGATGGATGTTCCATGTGGTCAGGGTTGAGCTCTGTTGGTGTCAACTATTCTGCGATCTCCGAGGTGTCCAATAATGGTGGAAAATATGGCCAGAGGATTTCCACATTGAACACTGGGTGCAAGCCAAGGAAGAGGGGAGTGTTGAGCTCAAAAGCATTGTCACCCACAACCTTGGTGATAGTGTAAGGCCCACAATGAAGTGGACAGAGCTTCTGAAGGGGCCCTATAAGGAATTCTTTCTACAAATGTAACCAAAACTTGTATCCCACTTGGAATTTGTGCGGTACTTGGTGTTGATCATGGTGCTGCTTGGTGGATGTGCTGAATCCACTCAATGAATCTAGTGGCTTTTTCAACCTCAGAATAAACATGGGAAGAATCTGTCTGTGTTTTTGCAAGAGGTAGTGCAACATCATTGGGACACAAGAGTTGGAATCCCAACCCCACCTGAAAATGGCTATGGCCAGTGGAGCTATGGAGAGCCCTGTTGTAGTTGTGATGAACATAGGGAAGAATATCATCCCATGTACATATATTCTTAGAGTTATACATGCACAGGATGTGCACAATCATCCGATTGACTACCTCTATTTGTCCATCGATTTGAGGGGCCATCGATTTGAGGGTGGAAGGCAGTGGATTTAGTGAGCTTGGTGTCCAACAGTAACCAGAGAATTGACCAAAATGTGATAAGGAACCTACTGTCCCGATAGGAGATGATGGTCTTTGGTATCCCAAAATGGAACCAAATTCATTCAAAGAAGATCTTGGTAGTATCTTCCACTGTGATGCTCTTCTTGCAGGCTGTGAGAATGGCCATATTCAAAAATTGATCAACCACCAAAAATATACAATCATTTCCTTGCTCGGTGGATGGAAGGCGATATATGAAATCCATCGATATGGATTCCCAAGGACCCTCGAAAGTAAGAAGAGGGGTGTATAAGCATTGCTTCTTGATGGATGGCTTAGAAATGGTACATGCAGTGAAATATTTGATATAATTGCTGATGTCCTGTCGAATTTTTGGCCAATAAATGTTTCTGTAGAATGACCACATTTTTCTCCATGCCAAAATGTCTTGCCATCTGATTGTAGTGAGCCTCCAAAATCATCTTTGCACTCTTGCTTGCAGGAACACAAACATAGCCTAGATGGCATAATAGTCCATCCTAAATGTGAAAATCGGTGACATTTGCACCTGTACCCAAGAGCTGAAAGGTGGTGGTGAAGTTTGGATCTTGCTGATAAAGTTGGGGCCACTCATATGCCTCATGCCCATAGGAATGGAGCATGGTGGTGAGTGCAACCACAGGAGGTCGACTGAGGCAGTCAATGACACAATTTTTTATCCCTATCTTATACTTGATTTTGAGATGGAAATGATGCAGGTAGGTCGACCACTTCTGATGATGGTCATTTTGCAAGTTCCCCTGTGTCTGTATGAACTGCAGAGGCTTTTGATTAGTGTGGATGATTGTCTCCTTTCCTAGAATGCAATTTTTCCATTGACAACAAGCTTGTACAATTGAATGCAATTCCTTGTCATAGGTGGGGTATTTATGGAGAATATCTGAGAGTGTCTCACTATGGTATGTTATCAGATGATCGTGCTGAGTGAGAACTACACCTAAATCATAGTCAGATGCATCAATCTCAATCTCAAACAGTTGTTGCAGATCGGGTAAGGAGAGTACTGGAGTTGAGCACAAGCGATGATTCAAATCATCAAATGCTCATTGTTGTGCCTTCCCCCACGTGAATTTTTCCCCGCCACTGCCCTTGGTCACTTGGCTGAGGGCCCATGCAATATGGGAAAATCCCAACATGAATCGTCGGTAGAAGTTTGCAAGTCCCAAGAAGCTCCGAAGCTCATTTAGTGTGGTCAGGGCTGGCCAGTCACATATGACTTGGATCTTAGCTGGATCCACATGTACCCCATGCTCATAAACAATGTAGCCCAAGTATTGGAACCTGTTCATGTAAAAGGAACATTTTTCCAATTTGGCATATAGCTTGTGTTGCTGCAGAGTGCTCAAAACCTGCTGAATATGCTGCATGTGCTCCTCCCAAGTTATGCTGAAGATGAGGATGTCATCCAAATATACCACCACAAAAGAGTTGGTTAAGGGTCTCAATACATCATCCATCAACCTCATGAAAGTGGCTGGTGCATTTGTTAAGCCAAATGGAATGACCAACCATTCAAAGAGACCTTGTTTAGATTTGAAAGCTGTCTTCCATACATCAGTTGGTTCAATGGGAACCTCGTGGTAGCCAGACTTTAGGTCAATCTTGCTGAAGAAATTTTTCCTCTTGAGTTGGTCAAGAAGTTCATCAATTCTAGGAACTGGGTACCGGTTCCTGATTGTGATTTTGGTTAATGCTCTATAATCAATACAGAGCCTCCAGGTCCTGTCTTTCTTCTACACTAGTACAATCGAGATTTCGAAAGGGGAGGAGATGGGTATGATGTGCCCCTTTTGAAGCAGATCTTAGATCTGACGCTTGATTTCATCATTTTCCATCAGCAAACGATAATAGTCTGTTCCATTAGGCAGAGGTGCACTGAGGGTTAGGTCAATTGGATGTTTGACTTGACAGCGCATCGGTACCCTGGTGGGTGAGGAGAAGATGTCTCTGTACTCTTCCACGATCTTGTCCACTTGCTTCTACTGCAAATATAGGCTCTATGTAGAGGCCACAGATGTGGCAGAGACCTTATTCTTACAGTGAGAATGGATCACAAAGAAGACAAACTTCCCTGTCTGTGAAATGACCTTACTGCATTGCTTAGCAAAGATTAAAGAAATAGTGTTAGGCGGTGCTACCTCTGGTATCCTGTACAATTGTCTACCCAAAGTAATAATAACACTGTGGGGTCTAGACTCATACACATCATGTCACTTCCACAAATATGGTTATCCTAAAAGAACATAAAAAACTTCAAGGGGAGAAATATCACACAATACCTCATCTTTAAAGGGCTTGATGCCGTAGGGAAAACAACATTGTTGGTTGACTCAAAGATCTCTTCCTTGGCAAAGCCATCCGATTGTGTAGGACTGTGGGTGAGGTGTCGTCAACATGTCCAACCACTTGTTGAACTCTGCTGAGATCAATTTCTTCTGACTCTCGCTATCGATAATGAAATGAAGCAGAGCCCCCTTTACCCACATATGTGAGTGAAAGAGACGTTCCCCTTCCTTTGGCTCTTCTGGTTCGCTTGGCTGGACTTCGATGGTAGTGACAGTGGAACTAGGTTCAACATCAACAATCCATTTCATTCCTTCTAGATTTGATTTAGAGTCAGAATCTAGCTCTGACTTGGAAGCTTTAAGCTCTACCACCAGTGACTGCTTGGAGTGACATTCTTCGGTGTTGTGCCAAGGGATTTTATGGTATTCACACCATTTTTTCGTGTCCTTCTTCGACTTATCATTAACCTTACTGTGTTGTGGCTTGGAATGGTTGTCCTGAGGGTGGCCATCTTTTCTCTATCCCTTGTTTTGTCCATTGGTTCTGCCTTTACCCCGCTTCGACTATGAGGATTTTGCAGATCCAAACTCTCGTCTCTTCTGCTTAAATTTCTAGTCGATCTTGACAAAATATCTATAAGCCATACCCAATGATGTGGTGTCTAGAAAATCCATTTATGTTTGAATGTATCTATGCAGACAACTGCAATATTTGAGCACCGTATGTCATTCAGAGTCTTTGATACCCAATTTGTTGCACAAGACATGGAAAATATTAGTGAAATCTGGTACTATCTAGTCCCTTTCCTGATGCAGGGTGGTCCATCTTGTGTACTGGTCCTCGTAGCTTCCAACATGATAGTACTTCTCTTTAAGGGAATCCATGAAGGAATTCCACATGGGGGAGACCACAAATATTGTAGATTCCTCTATGGCCTTTTTCTCAGAGTAAGTATCTCACCAGTCCTTAACATGGGGAACGATCTTGAGGAGTGCAAAAGTAATATTTTCCCTATCAGAAAAATTGTGGACCGAAAAATACCCTTCGAGCAAATTCAACCATTTATCTACAACATCATCATCTATCAGTCCTTCAACTAATGGAATATCGAAATTTACTTGTACCTTGAAGGGGGTTACATGGCCACTTGATGAAGATGCGTCTTCTGTGGGCAGCCACTGAAGGATCTGTGCAAATTTGTCCATCATTTCGTTCCTTTGTCATTCAAGGGCTTCCTCAAGCAACATTTAAAAAGGATCTCCCGCTCCATCATATTTATTTTCATCCCCCATGGGTTTTTTTCATGCTCGACGCGACCGATCTTGCATAGGCTTGACTGTTTCGAGTCCCAACTTCTTGTACCCAGATCTTGTCGGGGACATGCACGAAGAAAAATAAATGAAGAGCAGACCGCTCTGATACCACTAATCTAGATTTATGAGCGGAACGAAATGAATAAAAAACTGAATATAATAAGACAAAGATATAGAAAACAACAAAATATATCTAATGAACAATAAATTCTATTGAATAAATAAAATAGGCTAAAAATGTAAAACTGCAGAATTAAAAACAACTTCCTCGAATGGTGGAAACTATCACTGAGAAGATATGTGGCTGCTATGCGCATCCGTCTGAGTAGATTGATTGTAATGGGGCTCCAGAGGCCTTTTTAACATTACTCATGAATGAAAAAACCCTAGACATCCAAAAACCTAACCATAGGAGATGAAACGCCAAAAGTTATGTGGGCCTCGATGGGTAAGTTGGTTCCTCAACTTCCCGGGGTCGTAAATTTTGCATACAACCTCTGTTTTAAGCATGTGATATCCCATTGGAAATGTATTTTCGAGAAATACACATTATTCCATTAAAGTCTAACTCTGTCTGCAGTTTATTTGTGGAAAACAAAAAAAACATTGTTTAGGGCCCCAAAATGAACCTGGAGGTACATAAAGATGTACTGACATGAAAAATTCCAAACTAATCTAGTTGGATTAGGTGGGTGGCCACCAATGTCCATCCAGAAGATGTGTAGGGCTTTAGACAACCCCATAAGTGTATAAATCACAATTACAAAGAATTACAGAAGAACGTGTTGAACTAAAACTGTCAAGAGGAGCTAGTTGGAATAGGTGGGTGGCCACCAATATCCACCTAGACCAGTCCTCCCCCCTTAGGAAGAAATGGTCTCTATTGTGTTGATTTCCCCCATCAGGTGAGGAAATTTCTGTTAAATTTGGATCCGGGTGAGCCACTTGCCTTGGTGCAAAAGATGCCCTACCTTGACAACCCGATACAGATGAATCCTTTGCTGGCGAGTGCCCTTCACATGTGTTTCCACTATCTGATCAGTGGATGCCTATTCCATGCAGTCAAGGTTGAGCTCTATTGGTGTCAACTTTTCTACGATCTATGAGGTGTCCAATAATGGTGGAAAATATGGCTGGAGGAGGTCCACATTGAACACTGGGTGCAAGCCAAGGAATGGGGGAGTGTTGAGATCAAAATAATTGTCACCCATAACCTTGGTGATAGTGCAAGGCCCATAGAGAAGTTGATGGAGCTTCCGATGGGGCCCAATTAAGGTGTTATTTATGCAAATGTAACCAGACCTTGTCTCCCACCTGGAACTTGTGTAGTACCCTGTGTTGACCATGGCGTTGCTTGTACTTAACAGTGGATTTCTGCAAAATTTCATGGACCTGTTGGCGGATGTGATGAATCTGCTCAATGAATTTGGTGGTTTTGTCAGCCTTAGATTGAACATGGGGAGAATTTGTCTGTGTTGTTGCAATAGGTAGTGCAACATCAATGGGACCCAAGGGTTGGAATCCCAACCCCACCTAAAAGGGGCTATGGATGGTGGAGCTATGGAGAGACATGTTGTAGCTGTGTTGAATGTAGGGAAGACTCTCATCCCATGTATGTGTATGCTTAGAGTTATACATGCACATGATGTGCATAATTATCCGATTGATGACCTATGTTTGGCCATCGGTTTGAGGGTGGAAGGCAGTGGATTTAGTGAGCTTGGTGTCCAACAATGACCATAGACTCGACCAAAATGTGTTGAGGAACCTCCCGTCTTGATCGGAGATTATGGTCTGTGGTGTCCCAAAATGGACCCAGACTCATTCAAAGAAGAGCTTGGTAGTATCTTCCGTTGTGATGCTCTTCTTGCAGGCTGTGAGAATGGCCATATTAAAAAATCGATCAACCACCACAAATACACAATCATTTCCTTGCTTGGTTGACAGAAGGCCAGATATGTAATCCATTGAGATGGATTCTTAAGGCTTCTCGAGAGTAGGAAGAGGGGTGTATAAGCCTTTATTCTTGATGGATGGCTTGACAATGGCATAGGAAGTGAAAGATCTGATATACTTGCTGACGTCCTATCGAATTTTTGGCCAATACAAATGTTTCTATAGAACGACCATAGTTTTCTCCATGCCAAAATGTCGTACCATCTGACCATAGTGAGCCTCCTGAATTAGCTTTGCACACTCGCTTGCAGGAACACAGAGATGGCCCAGATGGCATAAAAATCTGTCCTGAATGTGAAAATCGGTGACATTCACGCTTGTACCCAAGAGCTGATAGGTTGTGGCGAAGTCCGGATCTTGCTGATAAAGTTTGGGCCACTCAAATGCCTCATGCCCATAGGAATGGAGCATGATGGTGAGTGCAATCACAGAAGGTCAACTGAGGTAGTCAGCGACATGATTTTTTCTCCCTGTCTTATAATTGATGTTGAGATGGATCTGTTGCAGATAGTTGGACCACTTTTGATGGTGATCGTTCTGCAACTTCCCCTATGTCTGTATGAACTGCAGAGGCTTGTGATTCATGTGGATGATTTTCTCCTTTCCCAGAATGTAATGTTTCATTGACGACATGCTTGTACAATGGAATACATTTCTTTTCATAGGTGGGGTATTTCTGGACAATATCTGAGAGTGTCTCACTATGGTATTCTACCAGACAACCATGCTGAGTGAGAAATGTGCCTACAACATATTCAGATGCATCAATCTCAATATTGAATGGTTGTTTCATATTGGGTAAGGAGATTTGATGCAAAGCCCCACCCACTCCCTTAGGTCTTCTCGACCTCCCGGTCTAGGATCGTTCTGTTTCAAGAGATGGATCAACTCGTAGGCCCCTGATGAGCCCTTAAAACAATTACCACAACTCTAAATACTCCTTCCCAAATGAAAAATATTCAATTTGGGACCCTAAGGCACCGACGAAGTCCTACAAGGGACCGTGGGCCAAAATCATGGGATAAAATTCCCTTCTTCGAAGAATTCAGGACTTTGAAGCTCTTGCACTTTGAGAGTCTCAAGAAACTTGCACTGCATTCCTCCTGAATGACGAATTGATGAAGCACCAAATAGCTACAGGGATCCACGGTTCACAACACCCGTTGAAATCTATGGTGGGGAAATAATTAGGGAATTCGGGCTTCGACGATTCTGCCCGGTCCAACATTGTCTACTCCCATAGAGCCGAGCTTCAGACCTGATCGGACGGTTCCCGATGCTTCCATAGATCGACGACCTTTATCAACTTGTTAACTTCGGGCTTTGGAAAATTTTGAAGCATTTCTCCACAAATCCATCAGAGTGCCGAACCGATGAACATTCACATATCACAAATCAATGGATTGTGCTTCTCCATCACCAAACGACCACGATCCACTCTGGGACTCCGGGATTTGGGATTTCTGGATGCCTAACATGCTCTATACTCTAGAGCATTGGATTGGTGAACTCGCGAAGGATACAAATCTATGGCTCTTACGTCCTGATGGATGGACGACCTGGATCTACTCCAGGATTTGGGATTGCGGGTGTTTCTGCCTTGCCACCTCTCACAACCTCTGAATTCCGAACTAGTGAAGGAAAGATCTGCCCTCCATGTGTACCTTTTATGATCAACAGTCAAGAATAACTCCAGCCTTCGGGAGTTCTTGATACACAACAAGTTATACCCCGATTCCTCCGGAGTAATCAGTCATGAGACTTCATGATCTGACACCACGTGCCCCCCTTGATCAATGGTCTAGATTGAATCCAAACTTCGAAACTCCAGGAGTTCTGTCTCCTTTGCGTCCAACACACGAATTCAGATAGAATCATGAAGTTTCAAGGCTTAAAATATTTAAACCCCGCGCTACTTCTCCAGATCCGACGGTTGTTGTTGTTCCCAATTTCTCCTGAATAGATCTTGACCGTTCAACCTTCAAAATAAAGATAGAGCCTCCCTCCTTGAATATTTTTGCCTCTAATCCTCCTGATATTTACCACACGAGGTGTATTGAACCTCAGATGCCTTCTACATGCTCCTCTGAAATTCAAAAGTTTTTATACTTAGAAACTTTTCTAAGTCGCTCCTGTGCACTCCTTGCACTCATTTTATCCAATACTTTGAATGGTCTTGAAGGATTTTCATGAACTCGTTGCATTTACTGAATCAAGCTCCTCTACACTCAACTGAGTGTCTTCCCAATGCACACCTTGCATGGGTCTTTCCAAAGTTTCTTGCTATCTCTTCTGAGCTTCTGAGATAGACTTGAATCCGTCCTTGCGCTCCATGCGGGAACTTGTGCACTCCTTGCACCAGAGTTTTCAGAAGATAAACAATTGAAACTTATGGAAACATCCAAGGTTCCCTCACTTAACCATAAAGGCATACTTAAGCATATAAAACACATAAAACATAAATATACATGACATGTATTCCCATGAACTCAGAAATAAACAACACCATACCTTTGGAATCAATCCTTCCTTATCATATTCATTCATAAAGATATGTACATGGGTCCATGAAGCTCTTTTCTTCTTCTCCACAACTCCTAGCAATAGAAAAAATAAAATCAAATACAATATCCTTAACAATAATTCACCAACCTCATTTGGGAATCAATTACATATATTTATACAGGAAGTGGCTTCACGAGATTTCCTTCTAACCGACTCAAACACTATCCTATCCCATTTAAGACATTCATCTACTTATTCCTATTACAATAAATGGTAGTTACGTTCAGATAAGAGCTGATGCTCAATATTTGTACAATCTTATCTAGTATTAAGGAGAATACAATCTCCTATGAATTTATGTAATGGCTCAAGCCTCCAAATACTAAAAGGTATTTAACTTTAATATCTTCAAAATATCAAAATGACATGCTCCCCTTGGGATCAAACTAAGTTGAAATGCGTGCGCTGGGTGCAGAATTTTCCTCCACTCAGCCTCTTTAAGTGACGATGGTGATGTTCCTGCATCAAGAGTATTGAAGTTGAGCACAAGCGATGCTTTAGATCATCAAATGCTCGTTGTTGTGACTTTTCCCATGTGAACTTTTCCTTGCCACCACCCTTGGTCACTTGGCTGAGGGCCCATGCAATATGGGAGAAGCCCAACATGAATTGTCGGCAGAAGTTGGCAAGTACCAAGAAGATCCGAAGCTCGATTAGTGTGGTCGGGGATGGACAGTCATGGATGACTTGGATCTTAGCTAGATCCACATGTACTCCATGCTCATCAACAATGTAGCCCAAGTATTCAACCCCATTCATGCCAAAGGAGTATTTTTCCAGGTTGGCATATAGCTTGTGCTATGACAGAGTGCTCAATACCTGCTGAATATGTTGCATGTACTCCTCCCAAGTTTTGCTGAAGATGAGGATGTCATCCAAATATACCACCACAAAAGAGTTGGTGAAGGGGTGAAGGGTCTTGTTATCCCCGATATCTAGGGATAACTAGGAGATCATGTCTTGAGGCCCACATGATCCCAGACATGGAGTACGAGAGCGGATCGAATTGAGCTTGGCCCTTGAGGGACCATATTTCTTCTTCTCAGCCAGACTTGTCCTGTTAGCAGCCTCCATCGTTACCGGCTTGGGCTTGCATCGGAGAGGTCTCTTTCTCCATGAGGTAATTGGTCCGAGGTATCATGGTATGTGTCATATTTGATCATTATAACCTTCTTATGTATGCATTAGGTTCCTTTCATTTCAGATGACTGCTTGGAGCTTACACTANATCATGGTATGTGTCATATTTGATCATTATAACCTTCTTATGTATGCATTAGGTTCCTTTCATTTCAGATGACTGCTTGGATCTTACACTAATCCACTTGACCACTGTTGGGGTAATTGATGGGGTAGATTAGCAAGTTGGTATTCATGGGTTTTGGTTAGCCACCAAAGGGGGTTTGCAGAGCCATCGTCCGCTCCCACCATCTTATCACCTTTTCATCTTACATCCCGCTCATCCATCCCATTCCCCTAGCCTGGCCATTAGGATGACCTTCCAGGATACATCTTGTCTTGTGGGAAGAAGGGGCTAAAGGCCCAGGGGGTAAAAGCAGCTGGTAAAAGATAAAATCCATAGGAAATGAAAACCTAGAGATGCTTCGCCCAGGGGATCCCTAAGAAGGCAATAAAAAGCCTCTCGATAAGA
>JASDQU010279897.1:0-14778 GCA_032191745.1 Picea mariana
AAGGGCACCTTAAATGAGCACTTAACCTATAAAACATTGAGCAGCAAGTACATGACAGCTTGCTGTCCTAAAACAGCAGAAAGAGGACAGCAAACAGTTGAAACTTAGAGCCATCCTAAGGTCAAGGACATACCTTAGATGGCAGCCTCATAGGACCTCAGAAATTTCAACATAAGTGACATTGTTGATGTTGAGCCTACCGATTATGAATAGTATACAAAGAAGAAAGAATAGAAGGATGGCATGGTTGAAGAATACCATTCCATTGTAAATAATGATGTTTGGGATGTGGTTCCAAGACCGAAAGAGAAGACAGTGGTAAGTTCCAAGTGGATTTACAAGAGAAAAAATTCAGTAGATGGAAGTATCGAGAAGTATAAGGCAAGGTTTGTGGAACGTGGTTTCTCCCATAAAAAAGGAATGGATTATGAGGAGACATTTTCTCCTCTGGAAATATACACTTTGATTATAGCTATACTTGCAATAGCTATAGTGATGAAATGGAAGATACACTAGATGGACATGAAGACAACTTTTCTAAATGGTGTGATAGAAGAGGAAGTGTATGTGGAGTAGCCACAAGGTTTCGAGACACATGATAGTAAACACATGTATGGATATTGAATAAATCCTTGTATGGACTAAAATAAGAACCTAGAGCATGGTACGGTAGAACCAACAACTTCCTAATGATCTTGGGATTTACCAAAAGTAAAGTAGATTCCAACTTGTACTCAAGGTTGTGTATGGTGGACCAATGATACTACTTTTATATTTGGATGACCTGTTTCTAATAGGAGACACAAAGTTCATCACTGAAAGTAAGAGGAAGCTTGTTTCAGAGTTCGAGATGAAAAAACCTAGGCATGATGCATTATCTCTTAGGTATATAGGTATGGCAGAGACTGAGTGAGATTTTCCTTAATCAAGGAAAATATGTTGTTGAGATTATGAAGAGATTATGATGGTGACAAATCTAAATTTATTGAGTGGTACATATTCAAAGATAGTATATGCCACCATGTATAGACAAATGATTGGCTCATTGATGTACCTAACGAACACGAGGCCAGATATATGTTTTTCATTGAACACCTTCAGTTAGTATATGGTTGAGCCAAGAAGTGTTCACTTGATTGTAAAAAAACATGTGATGAGGTACCTGAAGGTTACAACTAATTATGGAATCAGATATGATTCATATCATGAGAAGCATACAAGGATTTACTGATTTAGATTGGGCAGATAGTGTTACAGACCAAAATAATACATCTAGATGTTTCTTCAGTATGGGATCAACTATGATCTCATGGTTCAGGAGGAAGAAGACTAGTGTGGAACTCAATATGGCTGAGGAAGAGTATATAACAACTTGTTCAACTAGAAACAAAGTAGTGTGGCTTTGGAAGCTCTTAAAGGATTGTTTGATCTTGAGTTATAGGACACTTGTATCTGGTGTGAAAACTAGAGTTGTGTGAAGTTGACAGAAAACCCAATTTTCCATGACAAGTCCAAGCACATTGAGATCATGTACCATTATATTATAGATATGGTACAAAGGGGAGCAGTGAAGCTCCAATATGTTTCTATAGATGAGTATATAAATGACGTGTTGACCAAGCTTCTGTCGAGAGTGAATTTTTTGTACTTCAGAGACAATTTTGGTGTGGTCCAGAAGGGCGTCCCTAGTAAGAGGAAGTGATGAATTACAAATTTGATTACAGGGGAACAAATTCAACATGTGACAGTAGCAGTGGGTAGTCATTCATGGGAACGTTACTACTACTCCAGTGAAATATTCTAGTATGAAAAGGGATACTCTTGTCAAATAGTTGGGTACGCTGAGTTACTGCTACTCCAGTGAAAAAGTCTAGTATGCAGAAGGATACTCCAGTGAAATAGTATGGTACACCGAGATATTTCTACTCTAGTAAAATAATATGGTACGCATGTTACTGACTTTGGCACCAGTCAACATGACCTCACACAAGTTTAGTAGATAACATTCCTTCAGTGATGGTTAGTTACCCAAATTGTCAAGTTGGTGGGACAACTAATGTGGTTGGAGGTGTTTCCTAGCCTTGGGCTAGATGGGTAGTGTGTTCAAACTACATCGCCTAATCCTTGTGATTAGATGCCTGGTCATTGTGGACCAGTTTCCTGGTGTGTGAACCAGAGGTTACTAGTTTCTTGTGAACTAGATTCCATATTCTGTGTGAGTTGGTGAGTTACTAGTTCTTTACGAACTAGATGTCAGATTCTATGTGATCTGACGAGTTACTATTTACTTGCGAACTAGATGCCATATTCTATGTGAGTTTGTGAGTTAAATCCCTGTGATGACATAAATCCTAGATGGATGATGAGACCCTGGATGATGACATGGTTAACAAAATTCTTCAATATAGATTTTTGGAAATTTAACAAGTCAATGGTCAAGTGCACAGAAGAGTAGAAGCAGTCGTGATGATCATGCTAGAAGAATACATTCCTTGCTAGAGGGAGTGTTGAAGTTTGAGTAGATTCAGAAGATATTATTATTGTATTCATGTTGTATTATACCAAGAAAAAACCCTAAATAATAATACGATATTATATTTTTTAAGTCGTCCCTATTGTTCCTTTGTAAAAGTCATCCCTATTGTGCCTTGAAAAAATTCAATTGTAAATTAAAAGGGGTAAAGTGTACAGGTTGACCCTGACCTAATTATAGGTGGTTCAACCTATATTTATAAGAGGCTAGGTGCCTCACTTGGAGAACACACACAACAAGCTCTCTCAAACAATAAAAGTGCGCAAGTATGAGGAGGAGACATAGCTACAAAGGAAGGTTGTCCCAGTGAAGGATTTTGGTTATCTGTTGGAGGACTATCTTGGTATAGTGGTGTGTTATCCTATTATGGTGTTGAGTCTCAATATTGACACTTCTATTACCCTATATTATTTATTTCTGAGTCAATTTTACCTATGATATGTGTATCTAATTGATTGTTTCCTCCATAAATACAATTAATGATCTTGTCCATGTGCATAGAGAGATAACTTATGGTTAAGGCATGATTTGTTTAGTTTTGTTGAGTTAATTCGATTAAAATTCTTGATTTTGTATAATCCTAATTGTTTGAATCCTAAGCAGTATATTCTGGTACCTCAACATTATGGTATACAAAGGAGTTTTGATATGGTATTGTTTGTTGTGCTATTCTGGTACCACCTGAGCTATTTTGGTACCAATACACTGCGCCTATTCCGGTACTAGCCTATGTGTATTCCGATACCAATTGTTATTTCTAGAAATTGTTTATTGGACGAGTTTGCTATTGGATATTCCAAGAAATTAGTTGGATCAAAGTCTCCAAATTGGTTTTGAGAGACTTCATCACTCATGCACTTCGTTTCATGAGGATGAAGTCAATCCCTAAATATTTGATATGAATTTCCAATTGTAATATTTTAAAAACAGTTCGATGCTTATCCTTAGATCTTGGTATTAATGCCTCACCTTGTTTATAAGAGATGTTGTATAGGAGATATGATACACAGGAGATACATATGGATGTAATGAACAAAATGATTTGTATTTCCATAATATACAAGATGATGAACTGCTGATTCAATTTTACAAGTTGAAGAAATACAAATGAGTTGCTGTGCAATTTCTGTGTATGATTAGAATGCTTTAGTCTGTTATCTTTTTAGAGCTTCCATGTTGGACTCAAGAAGGGCCAACCGTTTGGATATCATAAGCTTAATGTAAAATATAGCTTAGCTTTTTATTCATGTACATGTTTGTTTTATTTTGGTACTCATTTGTGTGTGTCATGTACCTATTATTTTGATTTCTTGTTTGAGTTAAAATATGAATTCATAAAGTGTACCTATTGTCTTGGATATGTAAAATTGTTATATATTTTGAGTAAATTGTGAATGGGATTGTATTAGTGTAAGTTTGATAAGTATAGTGCACCAGATCTTTCATAATTTTACTTAGTTTCATAAACAGTAATTTGTGTTGAGATAGTTGTAGAGATTTATAAAATCTTACATTCCTGAAATTGTGTTCTTTATAGCAACTTTCATAATTTATTTTGAAATTTCAATTGTGCTAATATAGGAATAGTTAAGATCCCATCATTCACCCTACATGGACTATTAAATGGAGAATCTTAATACACCTAGTGTTTCCTGTGGAGGGACAAATAGTTTCTTCGAGAATTGATTAAATTATGACCGATTTCCTTTTGAATATTGTGTGTAGAAAATTGATTACAGTTTGTTGTTGAAATTAGTTGCTACAAGAGGCAAGATCTAAGTTCATCTCTTCATTTCATGAACCTCTAATGAACAGATTTGTTCCCTAAGATAGAACCTTTTTGATTGATTATTTGTTTGAGAAGTTTCATTATCAGTTTTATCTTCTAAGTTTGAAGTTGTGTGAAGCATTTAACAGAGTGTTAATGGATGCTTAGTTTAGTTTCTACATGGGACAGATCTGAGTTCATATTTTCATTTCATGAGCCTATAATGAACACACTGGACATGTGAGCAAGAACCTTTTCAATTGAGTGTTTGTTAAGAGTTTTACCATGAGCTTTATTATTGTTGAAGTGTGCTCAGATTTTGTTGCTAGTTGTTGTTAAGAGTAGTAGATATAGATAACTAATTCAAAGTCCATATTTCCACTTCATGAGCTTGTAAATGGACAAGGTATTATTTGAGAAAAATATTTTGAGTGCATGATTGCAAGTTTTGCTTTCTAATTTCTAAATTGTGTGAAGAGTGTTATCTTTGAAAACAAAGTATTTTGGTTTTAGAGGCTTTTCTTGATTGAGCTATACTCATCAGACATAGGAACCTACTTGTTATTGGCACATATAGTGCATCAACTCTACTGATTATGAATCTCGGTTGTAATTTATGTTTGGTAATATATTATGCAAATAATTGCACCAACATTTTGGCGTTGTTGCCAGGGACTTGTAAACGGTAATAGGTAGTATTTGAATCAGATTTATTTAATGGTTTTGGATTGGTTTTATGGATGACCTAAGGGCGGAGAGAAGATGGTAAGATGTGCAGGAAGATCTCACACATCCACTTTGGTGGGGTTGCTCCAAAGTTAGGTTGTCCTCTTTTCTTTTGATGCAAGTGTGTTTTTGTTTATGCAAATTTAGTTTTATTTATGATGAGCTAGGTTGTGCAAACTGATAACCTGGTGACAGCAGGGTCCCAGTAACACAAGGAGTTCAAGTTTGGCGTTTTTTTCTTTTGCGAATAGTTTTAAAATTTAGATCTTTAACGATAAATCATGTTTGGGGTGTTGTAAGAACCCCCCGAGTACTAATCTGTGTTACGAAACAGGTATCATCAACCAGCTAGAGTAACTCAAGCATTATCAAGAGCTTGAAGAATGTTCCTCGAAGAACTTTCTCTCATTTTGGCAACAGTTGGGATATCCACCTCTCAGGAAGAGAATATTTTCACAACAGTCAAGAATCTAGTTGTCTCTCCACAGGAAGATTTGGAAGTCCCATCGGATTCCTCTTGTCAATTTGTTGAGGAGAATAAAGAATCATGGATAGAATTAAATGGAGAGAAACTAGTGGAACCTGAGATTGAGGAGTCCTTAACATGCCTCTCAACATATCATTTATGTACTCCAAAGACCAATAATCTTGAAGAGGATAATTTGCATAACATGGTAGAGGAGGACATTCAATATGACCTAAACAAAGAAGAGAAACAAACGTATAATGATCCTATTGAAATATGGTTTCAATTAGTTATTAGGACACGCCACTCTTTTGTTTATTTCTTGATCTCATCATCAAAGCAGCTAGTCCTTCATACTCTGGTATGCATTAAAATTTATCTTTTAAACTTGAGTATGGATATATTTCTAACCCTGTTACGCACATGGCTTCACTAGAAGTATTCCTATACTTGAAGGACATTTTCTTTTTTTCAAATAAAGTAGGATAGGTAAATAAATAAATAAATTTTGAACATAAGTACAATGCAACCTATCTTTCATACTTTTCATAAATGAGAATGTCAAAAGTTTAAGATCATTTGCTCCTATAGTAGATTTCTTTCTAAAAATTTATGATAATTTTGTTTGGAATTTTATGAGAACGAAATCTCTTCATCCTCTGAATGCACACATAATACTGTAAGGGTTTCAAAAGAAGAGAAGGCATCCTTGTCAACAAAATATAACACTTAAGGGTGTTCTTCATGACCTACTTCTTCAAATTTCTTCTTTTTCCTTAAGTCGTTAAAATTGATGCATCCATGCTTTATATCTATTTTAAGACCACTATTTCACAAGAATGATTGATTACATGATATTTTAATAACATTTGAAACTGAATGTTAATTCTGAGCTATTTTATTCATAGCTAATCAATCAACTTTTGACATTTTCCCTAAATTTTCTATTTTTAAGCATGAATAAAAATCTAGTTTTAATTAGCTCTATTGGTTTGTTTTTAGCAGATGTTCGCAACCCTCTCAGCAACATTTTTTCATCATATCACATTGTCTGCATGAGGCCATGCAAGAACTCAAGCATGGGGGAGTGGTTGTTGAGACAGTAGTAAGGTTTATTTTCTAATAAAATGGAAGTGGCAACAACAATAGTGTTTTTCGAGCATGATACTTCAACAAATTCATATGTTTATTCCTACAACAACAGTGATTGCTAGCATATTCTACAGCTTGATACTCAGAGTATGCTAGCCATAAGGAGAAGTCTACAAATTCTAGTTTGCAGAAAACACCAGCAAATTCTACAAAGGTGCAGCCTACAAAAGTTTCAAAATCACTAGGTCTACGCTCATTCGGTACTCAGGTGATTAGGCACTGGTAATAAGGTGTCGGTAGCTCTAATCATATATTCAAGTTTTTCTGATCGATTTAAATGCTTCAAGCAATAGGACGTATGAACTCAACATTTTTTCATTTTACTAAGGAATTAGACTAATTATGCAGTAAACATATGGTTACTCTCAATTATTGCATGCTCCCTACCATGAAATTTTGCAAGCCCTCGTATACATCTCCTCGTATATTATCACTGAATTCCTTTGTGAAGTGGTTGTCGACATGAATGAGAAAAAATCATCCATCATGTCACTTTGTTCCAATACTATCTGTTCTGGTACTGTAGAAACCTACTCCATTACTTATCTGGTACTGATGCCAAAGTGATATGATCTTTGTCATGTGCTTAGCATTGTTTTGACTTTAGGTAATTGGAGGTATGGGCTAATCTCTTCATGTTCTTTCTATCAAGGATCATTTAAGTCTTGAATTATTTTTACTCTCATGTGCATCTTCCTCCTACATTTCTACACTCAACCCTAAATGAATCATCCTTTCTCTCCCTTTAAGAAGATATTTTCACATTCAGCTCTATATGATAATGGGTGCACTTGTCTTATTACCTCATCATTTTGAAGAAGTGATTGCTAATTGAAATATCCATTGAAAAGTGGTAACACCATTATGTCAAATACTAACCTAGTTGATTTAAACAAGTTTTTATCCAAGTTTATCTTTAGAAGTTTTTCTTGGGAGGTATTGATGAAAAACTCATGTGGTGGACCACCCTTGCAAAACCGCAATGAACTTTCATGAGAACCCTAATAGGATTAACTAGAGGGACCTCTTAATCATTATCCGAGATGTTCCATTATACATTGAATAGATGAGATTTAAGTTGAATGTGGATGATGTCACCCTTGAGATAATTGAAAATAATTAATTATGTTCCTAATAAATCTAAAACACTCTCGTACCACTTGCCTTCCTTATACTCTAAAAACTATCATGAACAATATACATCATTCTAAATCTTTTGAGTAATATAATAAAAAGGAAGTATCAGGAAGTACAAGTAAACCCACCGGGGTACTGAATAGGCCTGCTGGTAGCGGGGCCATGATTGTATGGTACTAAGGTAAACCCATCGGGGTACTGAACAACCTGCTGGAAGCAGGGCTATGCCGAGTAAAGGGAGTTGAAAAACATAAAGTGGCACACTTAAAACTGAACAAAAACCCTTGGGTCTCATTCTGAAGCAATCATTATCGAATCAAGGCTAGGAGATGGCATTTATATCTCTTGGATGATGTTCCTAAGAACCTTCAACTATCCACTTTAGAGTTCTATCTTTTAAAATAAATAGGTTTGCATGAGAAGTGGGGCCCTCAGTATATGTAATTCACCTTACCTAAGCAAGAAGAGCTTCATCTCTAAAAACTTGGATAAAAAACGAGTTAATCATCTTGGGATGTATTCCTTTATGTGTTCCTCTCTTCAAATGATATATAAACTATGCTTATATCACTTTTGTTTTAAAGGTAATCTAGCAAGGGGGGGGATATTAGTCAAATTCATTCTAAAAACTCTTGGCCACTATCCTATAATCATATCAGAGTCACAGTCAACACTTTCTCCTAACTTTGATCGAAAATAGATTGGATAAGACTTAACTTCACTGAATGCTTGATTGAGTGAGGAGTATCATCGATTGTGAAATTTTGAAGATCATTGTTGCATGAGGACATGCAATGACTTAAGCATGGGGGAATGTTGAGTCTCAGTATTGACACTTCTATTACCCTATATTATCTATGTCTGAGTCAATTTTACCTATGATATGTGTATCTAATTGACTGTTTCCTCCATAAATACAATTAATGACCTTGTTCATGTGCATAGAGAGATAACTTATGGTTAAGGCATGATTTTTTTAGTTTTGTTGAGTTAATTCGATTAAAATGCTTGATTTTGTATAATCCTAATTGTTTGACTCCTAAGGACTCTATTTTGGTACCTCAGCATTCTGGTACCCAAAGCAGTTTTGATCTAGTACTGTCTGTTGTGCTATTCTGGTACCATCCTGAGCTATTCTAGTACCAATAGACTATGCCTATTCTAGTACCATCCTGTGTGTATTTTGGTACCAACCTGTTTGTATTTCGGTACCAGCCTGTGTGTATTCCGATACCAATTGTTATTTCCAGAAATCATTTATTGGACGAGTTTTCTATTGGATATTCCAAGAAATCAGTTGGATCAAAGTCTCCAAATTGGTTTTGAGAGGCTTCATCACTCATACACTTTGTGTCATGAGGATGAAGTCAATCCCTAAATATTCGATATGAATTTCCAATTGTAATATTTTAAAAATAGTTAGATGCTTATCCTTAGATCTTGGTATTAATGAATCACCTTCTTTATAAGGGATGTTGTATAGGAGTATGATACATAGGAGATACGTATGGATGTAATGAACAAAATGATTTGTATTGCCATAATATACAAGATGATGAACTGTTGATTCAATTTTACAAGTCGAAGGAATACAAATGAGTTGTTGTGCAATTTCTGGGTATGATTAGAATGCTTTAGTCTGTTATCTTTTTAGAGATTCCATGCTGGAATTGGGAAGGGACCACCGTTCTGATATGGTAATCTTAATGTAAAATATAGCTTAACCTTTTATTCATGTACATGTTTGTTTTATTCTAGTACTCATTTGTGTGTGTCCTGTACCTATTATTTTGATTTCTTGTTTGAGTTAAAATATGAATTCATAAAGTGTACCTATTGTGTTGGATCTGTAAAATTGTTATATATTTTGAGTAAATTGTGAATAGGATTGTATTAGTGTAAGTTTGATAAGTATGGCTCACCAGATCTTTCATAATTTTACTTAGTTTCATAAACAATAATTTGTGTTGAGATAGTTGTAGAGATTTATAAAATTTTACATTCCTGAAACTGTGTTCTTTATAACAACTTTCATAATTTATTTTGAAATTTCAAGTGTGCTAATACATTATTAGTTAAGATCCCATCATTCACCCTACATGGACTATTAAATGGAGAATCTTAATACACCTAGTGTTTCCTGTGGAGGGACAAATAGTTTCTTCCAGAATTGATTAAATTATGAGTGATTTCCTTTCGAATATTGTGTGTAGAAAATTTATTACAGTTTACTGTTGAAATTAGTTGCTACAGGAGGCAAGATCTAAGTTCATCTCTTCATTTCATGAACCTCTAATGAACAGATTTGTTCCCTAAGATAGAACCTTTTTGATTGATTGTTTGTTTGAGAAGTTTCATTATTAGTTTGCTCTTCTAAGTTTGAAGCCGTGTGAAG
Organism: Picea mariana; assembly: GCA_032191745.1. Classification (NCBI taxonomy): domain Eukaryota; kingdom Viridiplantae; phylum Streptophyta; class Pinopsida; order Pinales; family Pinaceae; genus Picea; species Picea mariana. Next base: position 10,178 of record JASDQU010279897.1, read on the forward strand.
CATTTAACAGAGTGTTAATGGATGATCAGTTTAGTTTCTACATGGGATAGATCTGAGTTCATATTTTCATTCATGAGCCTATAATGAACACACTGGACATGTGAGCAAGAACCTTTTCGATTGAGTGTTTGTTAAGAGTTTTACCATGAGCTTTATTATTGTTGAAGTGTGCTCAGATTTTGTTGCTAGTTGTTGTTAAGAGTAGCAGCTACAGATAACTAATTCATAGTCCATATTTCCACTTCATGAGCTTGTAAATGGACAAGGTATTATATGAGAAAAATATTTTGAGTGCATGATTGCAAGTTTTTCTTTCTAATTTCTGAATTGTGTGAAGAATGTTATCTTTGAAAACATAGTATTTTGGTTTTAGATGCTTTTATTGATTGAGGTGTACTCATCATACATAGGAACCTATATGTTATCAGCACATATAGTGCATCAACTCTACTGATTACGAATCCTGGTTGATAATGTATGTTTGGTAATATATTATGCAAATAATTGCACCAACATATGGCTAGGGTTTCTGTTTTATCTTCTTTTTGGTGAAATCTCTCTTGAAAGAGACATTGCACTTTTTCAAGAATCTATATTGAAGAATTTTTTCTGGGTTTTCTCCCCCAAGAGGGTTTCCCAGGATAAATCTTGTGTATACTGTGGATGTCTTTCTTTGAGTGATCCTTATGCATGCAGTTATTGTTTTAATAGTATAAATTTAAAGAATATTGAACACACTTAACTGCTTAAGAAAAATGTTTAACACATAAATCATACAAAATTCTGGGCCACACCCATACAATACAAAATCGAGGGTGCCTCTAACTTCGTAAAGTCCTCCAAGGGAGGATCTGTTGTTGGTCCCCTACCAACATGAGGTATCCCTCCCCTACCAACTAGGGGTACTGCTCCTGGGGGGATGTTCCTTGTCACTACAACCCCTTATACTGCAACACACCACACTAGTGACCACTACTCCTACCTGACCCCAATACACTGCTCCATGATCTGTTCATCTTGGATGTGGGTCCAACAGTCCTCTTGTACCCCTTGTAGCATGGTCTCAAAATGTTGTTGCAACTCATCCATATCTTAAACTAATACGACTTCCTCAGCTCTGGTTGGAGCATGCGAAGGGCCCACTCCAATATCACCATATTGATGACGTCTCCTTTCCATCCCCTCTCCCTCCCTCTCCTCCTCTACCATTGCATGAGAAAAATTTCCATCTCGGTCATTTGGTCCAACATCTGCAAAAAAAAATACACACGCTCATTAGTACTTTTTTCATAATAGATCACATTACATAATGATCGAAGTCCATCCCCAAATGAGGTAAATCCAAAATAATCTATGGGGTCTGCCTCCATATCTCTACAAAGGTCTTAGTTAAGTAATTCCCACCATCATCTCCTCCATGGTGGGTCAATATCTATACCCATTGCTGGAACTTGGGATCTTGTAGAGGGGGTGGGTCATATATCACCCTAGGGTGCAACAAAATCACCCTCTCCAAAAATAAGGTACATAGGACCAACACAAATGCAAAACCCATAGACATCACTGCAACTCCACAGTCTAGTTGTTCCACAATACATGAGTACATCACCCGCACCCATGCATACATCTATATTTCCATCTCCCTCTCCACTATATAAAGGTGTGCCTCGGAAATATGATGGGCCCCTAATGACATAAAATTCTCACTACCAATGCACAAAATACCTGGGTCTCCAACGAATCAATAACACCAATGATAATGGACCCCTCGATTAAAGGCCACTCATGTGAGAAATGCCATCTCACCATCATTGCTACTTTCTCCTTGGATAGAATATGAGGCTAGGCCTTCAACTCAATGCCTCGAAATGTGTTGGCATGTTTACAGGCAAGTGTGCTTGTCATTGATGGAAAGATCAGAGTATGCAGCAATGGAAAAACAGGGACAATGTAAGCCCGGGAGGAGAAGTGACAGTGATCTTTGGATCCCATTGAGAATTCTCGATGAATGTCATATCTGAGCCTGAGGTATGACCGACATTAGATCCAGGAGAACCTACACATTCTTTAAAGAGAAAGGTGAACTGGGGTTACGAAATCCCGAAGGCAGGAGGAAAGTTTCGGATACTGGGAGTTGGAAGAGTCGATACTCTTCATCATCAGGAGTCTCGGAATCATGAAATGTGAAACAATGAAATACTGAAAGTAGGAGGATAGTTTTGGATACCGAGAGTTGTAAGATTCGAGACTCTTCATCATTAGGAGTCCCGGAATCATGAAATGTGAAACCCCAAAAACCTGAAACAGGCACATCGACCGAAGGTTCAGATATTGGGAGTTGGAGGAGTCAAGAGTCGAGACTCTTCAACACAGGAGTCTTGAAGTATCGAAATTTCGAAATGCGAAAAACACCTTTTGGTGTTGGTTTCAGATACCGGGAGTTGGAGTGTCGAAACACTTTGCAACAGGAATGCCGAAATGACGAAACACTGAAATTCATTTTCGAATAAGGCTATGGTCACCATTGGTGGTCACATCGTCAAAGAGATGTAGAGAAGAGCTCGAAGAGACAACCTCCATTTCAGATTTTGGGACATGGAGAGTCGAGATGACTCATCACAGAATCCTCGAAACACGAAATGTGAAATACATGTTCAGAATTGGCCCTTAGTCATAACCCATGGTCACATCGACAAAGGCTCAAGGGAGGAGGTAGCACAAAGCTAATCTCCATTTTGGAGATCGTGACTTGGAGAGTCGAGATGCCTCAACACAGGGATGCTTAAGAACAAAATGCTCGAATGCCAAAATGCCGAAAGGACGAATTGTGAAATGGAAAAATAAGCATGAGACCCATCATTTATGATCCAATGGTGTAGGTTATTTAGGAATATGATCGAAGGGCTATTGTTTCTCTTCAAATTTAATCGATCAGTGGTGATTCAGTTGATGAAGTGGTCCTTGGAGGTTCACAGTGTAACTGCTATAAACCACTAATGGTTTCTTTCAGAGGACTCAAAGAGACTTCTGTGTGATTTCCAGAGGAGCTGAAGAGTCTCAAGGAATCTTCCAGTGGAATGAAGACTATTCGTAGAGGAAATTGACAGATGGATGAGTGTTGAAGCCTGTAACTGCAACAGAGAGGATGAGATCGACTGTGACAGAGAAGAAAAAGAGTCTCGACTGTTGGACAGGCTAAGGAATCTTAGCATAACACCCAGTAATGATGGACACATGGGTTTAACAGCCAGAGAAGATGAAGAGTTGCAATGATGATTAGGCAGAGCACTCGACATGAAGAGCATGCAGAAGCATTGCACTTATGTGATGCACAAGGTGCATAGAGACTATAAGAATGAAAAACAAAGAAGAGATGGGGGCTACTGTAGAGAGGAATTACTCACAGGGAAATGGCATGCTGTGGGCAGGAGCTGAAATACACAGAAGAGGCGTAATTGAGAGAATCACAATAAGACGTAGAGAATAAAGTGCAGCAGAAGAAAAGAACAGAGATGCATAGCTGAGATAGTAAAAGAAGGCTGAGGTGCAGTTGTAGAGAAGAGCAGAAGATCAGAAAGCACAAGAAGATGCAGGCAGAGAGACACTAATACAAGAGAGCAGAGCAGCGTAGCAGAACAGTGATGAGATTGGTAAGCCATTGATGAACATTATATCACTGTAATAAGTTTTAGTAGCAAAGTTTTATATTTCGAGGTGGTAGGGAGGTGCTAGGGAGGACTATTGTCCTCATAGGTTCAAGTGGGTGCTTGAACATAGGGAGTTGTAGCTCCCATCTAGTTACATCCAGAGAAACCAGGGTGGCAGGGTGGTGCAAGGGAGAATTGTTGTTCTCTGTTATATAGGTTGGTGCCTATGTGACTGGAAGTTGGTGCTGGAACACTTAGGGAGTTGTTACTTCCTTCTAGTGGGTGCTAGAGAAACCAGGGAGTTGGTGCTTCCTTCTAGTGGGTGCTAGAGAAACCAAGGAATTGGTGCTTCCTTCTAGTAGGTGCTTGAGAAAACAGAGAGTTGGTGCTCTCAGTAAGTTGCAGCTTGCAAAATAGAGGTTGTAGCCTCATTATGAGTTGGTGCTCATAAGTATGATAATGTACATAATTTAAATATTACTTATCATATAAATAAGAAGAGGTTTTTACCCTTTATGGGTTTCCTCATGAAATATTTTTCTCTGTATATTTCATATGTGTGAATGATGTCGAATGTTCTATTGATTACTTCCCTGCATTATTGTGATTGTCATTCAGTGCTCTGCAAAGAGTTTAAAATAAGAATAATTGTTTAAGCTCAGTAACAACTAATTCACCCCTCCCCCCCCCTATCAGTTGTGCAACAATTGGTATCAGAGCCGGCCCCTTTTATCTAAGGGTAGATCCTAGAGCTTAAACATGTCAAACCATGAGAGAAATTCAACCAATAAGGCTCCTTTGTTCAATGGAACAAACTTTGCCTTCTGTAAAGTTAGAATGAGAACCTACATAATGGATTTAGGTGCAGATGTCTGGGATGTGGTAGATACTGGTTATGTAAAGCCAGTTGTACTGGCTAATAAGGATGACAAGCTAGAATTTAGCTTCTATGCT
>JASDQU010279899.1:0-11407 GCA_032191745.1 Picea mariana
GCAAAGCCAAGTGGATTGAGGTTGGAAGAGTGAGGGAACTATACCCTCATCTTCAAATAGACTGAAAATAGTCTTTTGGAGGTCCAAAAGCTTTCCAATGGGGAGGTGTGATCAGGGGATCAAATTTTGCTCAAAAATTCAAAGTGCTCGGAATCACTTCAAATCAAACGAGAGCTTAGGCCTCATCATTATGAACCCAACACAACTCGTTTGGGTTCAAACGGACTTCAAGAGCGAGAGATATCACGTTCTATTCAAATTTACAAACAGGCAAAAAAAAGGGGTTGCTGACTGTACAGTCCGTACGGACGCTGACGTGGTAGGCCGTACGACATGTGGCAGACAGGAATTCAGACATTTGGTAGGTGACTTGGCATGTTTGGCAGTGAATGGAATGACGACATGTGGCCCAGTCAATGGTCACCACGTGTCATCTATTTATTGGTTTAAAGCTTATGTTGTTGGCCGGAGTCGACCCCAGGACCTCCGGGCAGGGGCAAAGACTTGGAAAAAAGCCACCAACCAGTGTGCCACTAGTTGTTCCTTGTTATATATATGGTGCAATATATATATATGTTTGTATATGCGTGTGGTTTGGGGCGCGACCGGGTCGGGGCTTAACCCTAGCCCTTGGTCGCACGATATGTTACATATAACCCACAGCTATATCATATGGATGTGTGCGCGCGATTGTGTTTGTTCCAACAGTTATATCAACGACCCACCATTTGTCCTTTGACCATTGGCTTATGTAACGGAAGCCTATGTTAATGCTAGCATGTGGACGCATGGGTCATACGACCTGGCCCTTGACGGTTAGGGGCTAGGTGCACCTGTAACTGTCCTACAGTTTGCACGGTTCGTGTGGTTGTGTCCGGTGCTAGGTTTTTACGCTTAAATATGCGTGTGGGCTAGGTTGAGCCAACAAGGGTGCGTTTTGTAGATGCAGAGACAACAAGCTTGAAGGGGGGACTTCTAGGAAGCCTATCTTCTTCATTTTTTGGCCAAACGAGGTGCCGAAAAAGCCCAACTAGGGGTTTTTGGACGTTCTAAAGCCATTGGAGCAGTCTATTTGGAATTTTGAGCATTGTAAAGAAAATTTTTGAGAGCTTTGAGAAAATAATACAAATGATCCATTGGAAGCTGGACCAGGAGATGTAGCCCAGGAGAGGGGTGAACTCCTTTATCATTTGTTGTGTTACGTGTTTTCTGTTCATTGATTATGTTATTGTTTATATGCATCTTGAATGAGTAAATCCTATTAAAAATTATGTTGCAAAGATGATCCATTTGCATTTTAACACATAAATTTTACTTGCAAATATTTTCAAGAATACAAGTCTTCTTCATTTTTAGATCAATGTGATAGCATCCAGACCAGATGTAATGTAAGAATTTGGATAGGTAGCACAATTTCAAGCAACACCAAAGGAATCACATGTCTTAGAAGTGAAGAGGATTTTCAAATATCTCAAAGGAACATAAGAGTTTGGATTATGGTATCAAAAAGGAAAATATCTATCACTTATTACCTACACAGATGCAGATTGGGCAGGTTGCATTGATGACCGACGAAGCACTAGTGGAGCAGTGTTCTACTTGGGTGAGTATTTAGTATCATGGCTAAGAAAGAAATAATCATCATTATCTGTATCTACAATCAAAGCAGAGTATATTGCAGTAGCAGGATGTTGTACATAGGTTCTATGGATGAAACAAACTTTGACATATATACAGGTTGAGTATGATGAGCCCATTCCAATCTATTGTGATAACACAAGCGCCATCAGTATCTCAAAGAACTCGGTGATGCACTCCAAGATGAAGCACATTCCAATAAAGTATCACTTTCTATGGGAACAGGTTGCAGAGAAGAACATCAGAGTTGAATATGTGGGCACAAAAGAATAAGTGGCAGACATCTTTACAAAACCACTTCCACGAGAATCCTTTGATTATCTTTTCCAGAGACTCGAAGTAATTTATACTCCAAAATGAATTCTTTTGAATGCATATATTATATGTCTTAGATTTACACGAGGAAGCATCATAAAGAGGACAGTTTAGGTTGGGAGATCAGTTTCAGGAAGAGTTCAGTCAGGGGGAGCAGCCCTGAATGGAAAGATAAATTTTCCATTGATGACAAAGGGGGAGAGATTTATCAGATGCAAAGGTAAATGCTTGGAGAAAGAGAACATAGGCATGGTTCTAGGGGGAGTGATGGTCATAGGGGGAGTATGAGTGATATGACTTCAGTATTTCTATCAATGCCAAAGGGGGAGATTGTTGATTAATTGGGTTGGTTGTCATTGGTGTCAACCATTGAATAAAGTTCGGTAGTGAATTCTAGTAGCACAAAGGTTTGGGTAATGGACCCAAGTTTGTTTGATGTATAATAGTATGAGTTTTAATATTTTAAGGTAAGACTATTCTATATGGATAGTACATGTCATACCATTTCTGGTGGTATGTGGAACGTCACATAACTCCTCACGGTTAGAGATTTATGGCCATGTGAAGTTGGAGAACCCTCATGAGTCATCTAGAAGCCCTAAAAGGTCAAAGTAGTCAAAGTGGTTACAAAGAAGAAATTATTTAAATAATAAAGTGAAGTGATGAGTGTACTATAAATCAAAGGGGATGCAAAATAAATTATTTAAATAATAAAGTTAATGGAGAAATTACTAATTGTGGAAAGTGGTTAAGTTAAGTGGACAAGTGGTTAGAAGTGGGTTAGCCCTAAAATAAAGAAAGTGGATTAAGATGGTTAGAAGGTAACCCATCGAGGAAGCTACATGAAATTATAAATAAGATGCAAGGGTCTCTCATTTTAATCACACTTGAGCATATTGAATATCTATTATTGTGTAAGGCTTATTCTAGGTACTCATTGATATATCTTAAGTTGTGAAAGTTTGAGGTAATACGAAGGGTTGACGGCGAAAGTTTCAGAATTACAGAGAATACTAAAAAACCTTAAGTTTTGAGTTGTATGTGGGCTAACAATACAATAAGGTGCGTACATACATAGGCTACCAGTACAACAGGGTGCGTACATACGTTGATTGTTAGTATAGCAAGATGCATATGCAAGGGAAAATCCATGGAAATCTGAGGAGATGAAGAAGCTGAGGTTTTAGATTCTGAGAACAAGCTCCCAAGAAGGTCTACAGTGATCAGATACATCAAATCTATCCACTGGTTTAAAAGGTATGTCTTATTTCTATGAGTAGTTGGATTTTGATGTATGCATGATAAATGGTTATGGATATTTGAGGATTCTCCCTAGAGAGATTAGTGGTTGCATGGGATCTTCTATATAAATCAGATCTATAGAAATATAGTGTCGATATAAGAAACATTTATCATTGATACTTCTTGTTAGAGTTGAGGCACATCCTGTATTTCTTGGCATATGGATAAGGGTTTTTGTGGTACATGGTTGAGAGCTTGTATTTTTGAAATGGTTGATGTATTGAGAGGTTGAATATCATAAAGGGTTTGATTTCTAGATCATGTGAGGGTGATTATACTTGTTTATTATTACACACACTTGTCCGGCACATGACTAGAAAAATATAGATGCTTTGGGTAAAGGTTATGAATGAGGATGCATGCACGGGGTACAGTTATAGTCTAGATGTAGTGACAGGTTGCAGATCTATGTGAAAGAGTTTGCATAGGGTCAGAAGTTTTCAGAAGAAAGAAAACCCTAGTTCTCAGAAGGCATGCACAAGTTGCATAACAGATAGGTCGCGTACATACGCATGTTGTTGTATATATAGGGCATGTACATACACTTGCTACAGAACTACAGGTCACGTATCTATTGTATTTTTTTGATACATGCTCATTTCAGGTACAGGTTGGTTGCAGGGAAGTAGTACAGGTTAGATGCAGGTCAGTGGTACAGGTTGGTATAATGGTGTATCTCACAGTGATAGTGTGACAGTGGTTCCATCATTCTACTTCTACGTCAAGGCGGTTGGACGAGGCAAGGACAGGTGGTTGTAGCCACCTTCCAGTTGTAGCCGAAGAACATAGGGGTTTGTAGCCTCCTTTTGGTTGTAGCCATACAATTGGGGAGTTGGAGCTTTCCTTAGGTTGTAGCTTGAGAAACTAGGGGATTGGAACCTAAGCAGCCAAAATCGCCATCTTGGAAAATCAATCAACAACCAAAAGAACACATTCACTCCCTTGCTTGTTTGAAGGAAGGCCCGACACGTAGTCCATCGAGATATATCCCCAGGGCCTATCGGGATTAGGCAGAGTGATGTACATGCCTTATTTCTTAATGACCGGTTTGGAAATGGCACAGGCCGTGCAGGACTTGATATACTTATTGACATCCTATCAAAGTTTCATCCAATAGAAATGGTGTTGCAATACTTCCACTGTATTTTCTACACCGAAGTGTCCTGCCACCTGAATGTATTGAGATTCTCAAATAAGCTTCACTCGCTCGCTTGATGGGATGCAAAGATGGACCATATGGCACAACAACCCATCCCGAATATGGAAATCAGTGACAGTTGTGTTTATGCCCAGCATATGGTAGTTAGTGGTGAAGTCAGGATATCTCTCGTAGAGTTGGGGCCATCTGGAGGTCTCATGTTCGTAGGAGTGTAGCACCATGGTTAGTGTTGCAACTGGAGGTCAACTGAGGTAGTTAATGATGCAGTTGGTGCTCCATGTCTTATACTTGATGTTGAGATGGAACTACTGCAAGTATGTGGACCATTCTAATGGATGTCATTCTGCAATTTACCTTGTGTATGCATGAACTGCAAAGTCTTATGATCAGTGTGGATGATTGTCTCCTTCTTGAGAATGTAATGCCTCCACTGGTGGTAGGATTGTATAATGGAATACATTTATTTGTCGTAAGTGGGGTACTTACAGAGGGTATCTGATAGTGTCTCACTATGACAGGCCACAGGATGTCCATGTTGAGTGATAAATATGCCCACAGCATAGTCTAAAGCATCTGTCTCAATCTAAAAAGTTTGTTGCAGGTTGGGTAATGAGAGCACCGGGGTTGAACATAAGTGTTTCTTCAAATCAACGAATTCTTTCTATTGTGAATGGACCCACATGAACTTTTCCTTGCCACCACCCCTGGTCACTTTCTAAGGACCCATGCAATGTGGGAGAACCCCAACATGAACCTGTGATAGAAATTGGCAAGGCCTAAGAAGCTTTGAAGCTCAGTGAGTGTGGTCAAGTTTGGCTAGTCAAGAATGACCTAGAGTTTGGCTAGATCGACATGCACCCCATTCTCATCAACAATGTAGCCTAGGTGTTGGGCCTTGTTCATGCTGAAGGAGAATTTTTACAAATTCGTATATAGCTTGTGTTGTCACAGAGTGTGCAGAACATGTTGGATATGCTGCAAGTGTTTCGCCCAACTCTTGTTAAAGATGAGGATGTCATCCAAATACACCACCACAAAATAATTGGTGAAAGGATACAATATATCGTCCATCATCCTCATGAAATTTGATGGGGAATTTGTCAAGCCAAAAGGCATGACCAACCATTCAAAAATACCTTCTTTGGACTTGAAGGTAGTCTTCCATAATTGGTCTGCTCTATTGGGACCTGGTGGTAGTCGGAATTTAGATCAATCTTACTGAAGTATTTGGCCTCCTTGAGTTGTTCAAGGAGATAGTCAATTCTCGGAATTGGGTATTGGTTCCTAACTGTGATTTTATTTAGGGCTCGGTAATCAATGCAGATTCACCGGATCCTGTGTTTATTTTTCACAAGCACAATTGGGCTTCCACAAGGTGACGATCTTGGTCAGATGTGCCCCTTTTCGAGCATCTCTTGGATTCGGCACTTGATTTCCTCATTTTTTGGCAGAGAGCAGTGATAGAATGTCCCATTGGGTAGTAATGCGTCGGGGGTCAGATCGATATAGTGCTTGACCTGACAGTGTAAAGGTACCCCAGTGGGTGAGGAGAAGATTTCTTTGTATTCTTCCATGACCTTATCCACTTGCTTCTGCTGCGTGGAGAGACTTGTTGTGGAGACCATGGATTTGGTTGCAACCTTCCGCTCACTTTGAGTGTGAATCACAAAGAAGACAAACCTCTCAGTCTAAGAGATGACCTTCCTACATTTCTTGGTAGAGATCAAGGAAATGGCAGTAGGTGGGACTACCTCGGGTATCTTGTACAATTTCATATCCAAAGTAATAATAACACTACGAGGCCTAGACTCATATACAACATAAATTTTCCATAAATAAGGTTGCCCCAAAATAACATCACAAACTTCAAGGGAGATGACATCACACAATACCTCATCTTTGAAATGCTTGATGTCATAGGGCAAGCGACACTGTTGGCTGACGCAAAGATCACTCCCTTGGTGGAGCCATCCGATGGTGTATGGTTGTGGGTGTGGTGTTGTCGACAGATCCAACCGCTTGATGATCTCCACTGAGATGAGGTTCTTCTAGCTACCGATATCAACGATGAAGTGTAACATAGTACCCTTCACCAACATCTGTGAATGAAAGAGGTGCCCACCTTCCTCCAGTTCGTCAGGTTCACTGTGTTGGACCTTGGTGGTAGAAATGGTGGCACTAGGTTCTGCGTCAATGATCCATCTCCCTTTTTCTGGTTTTGACTTAGATTCGGAGCCCACATCTGTTTCAAAGGATTTCACCTTGGCCACCAATGATTTCTTTGAGCGGAATTCAACGGTGTTATGCTAGGGGCTCTTATGGAAATCGCACCACTTCCCATTGTCTTTCTTTGTCTTCCCATTGTCCTTCTTTGTTCACGTCTTAGACTGGTTTTCCTGAGGTTCTCCTTCCTTTATTTTTCCTTTGTTCTATGGGTTGGGGTAGCCTTTTCCCTGCTTCTACTGTGGGGGGTTCGCAAACCCAAACTGCCGCGTCTTTTGTTTAATCTTCTGCTTGATTTTGATAGCATATTGATAGGTCGTGCCTAAGGAGGAGATTTCCAAAAAATCCATTTATGTCTGGATGTATTTGTGAAGACCATCGTGATACTTGAGCACCATATGTCGCTCAAAGTCTTTGATACCCAGATTGGTGTGCAAGGTATGGAAGACAATGGTGAACTCTGGCACTGTTTGGTCCCTTTCCTACCGCAATGTGGTCCATCTTGTATATAAGTTGTCATAACTTCCAACACGGTAGTATTGTTCCTTAATAACATCCCTAAAACAACCCCAAGTGGGTGCAACTACAAATAATGTATATTCCTTTGTTTCCTTTTGCTCACAGAAATTTTCCCACCAATCTTTGACACGAGGGACAACCTTAAGGAGCACAAATGTAATATTTTCTCTATCGAAAAAGTTATGGACATAAAATTACCCTTTTAGAAGGTTTAACCATTTGTCTACAACATATACATCTATTTGACCTTAAAATATAGTAATATCAAAGATGATATGTACCTTGAAGGGGGCGGGGATTCCTTCGAGGAATATGTGTCGCATGTTGGCAATCGTCGAAGGTTTTGGGAAAAATTATCCATCATCGCGTTCCTCTGTCATGCGAGGGATTCCTTGAGCAACAGTTTAAAGGGATCGCCTACCCCATCGTCTCTCTTTTATTCCCCCATAGGTGGTCGTCGAGTTCAGCGAGGCCAATCTTGCAAAGTCTCAACTGGTTCAAGTCCCGACTTCTTATACTCTTACCTCATTGGTGACATGCACATTGAAACAAATGAAGAGAAGACCGCTATGATACCACTAATCCAGATTTGTGAACAAAATTAAATGAAACACAGATCTATAAAATTAACATATATATATAGAGGCCCGCAGGGGTGTAGAACGATTGGCAAGTGTCGTGTAAATGGAAGGAAATATGTAAAGGAGGTCTCAAGTTCGATTCTCACCTTGATTTACGTGTGCTTCATGCATGCGGGTTGTGTGGCGCACCTGGGGTTATAGTGGTAGCGGATGGGTATCAACCACGTGTCACACGAGTATGAGAACCGCGAGTTGTCTATTCCCCCAGTATATTCAAAAAAAAAAAAACATAGATATACAGAGAACAATAACAGAGATACAGTGACACTTAATTTCTATTCAATAAAGAAATTTGTTGAAACTATAAAATGCAAAATGAAACAATCTTACTCGAATGGTTGTAGCTAATCTATGAGAATAGATGTGGCAGCTATGCGCATTCACCTAAGCACATTACAATGAGGCCTCCAAGCCTTTTTAGCATCAAGAAGTAATCAGAAAACCCTCTACATCCAAAAACCTAACCCTAGGAGATGAATCGCCAAAATTCATGTGGTCCTTGATGGGGTAAGTTGGTACATCAACTTCATGGGGTCGTAACTTTTGCATACGATCTCCATTTTATGCGCACGATAGCTCGTTCGAAAGGTCTATCTAAGGAATAGACATTATGCCATCACATTTTGACTTTTTCAACAATGTGATTGTGAGCCCAAAAAAACGTTGTTTAGGGCCTCAAAACAGCCTCAGAATTTTTGGACCCTAAAAGCTAGAAAAAAACTGCCAAGATGACAATTGTATGTGAGCCAGTTGGAAGAGGTGGGTTGCCACCGATATCCACCTAGATCGGGATCACTGCAAACAATATTAAAGAATCCAGAAGGAGATTAAGAACACTTGGGATTAGTTTGTTTCCTTTGCATGTATTCCTCTTCAATTTAAAAAAGAGATGAGAAGTGATTATTTGTCAGTTTTCCCTTATGGATTTCCAAGGCAATCCCTATTGTATAATGTGTTAATTGATTGTGTGGTTGAATGTGTTTTTCTCATGTATTATCATTTGAATTCCATTCAATGGAAATGTAAAACTCATGCACATAATCGATTTCCCAGGCTAAGTCTCCAAATGTATTGTTTGGTTAATTCATTTGTGTGTTTGTTTTGCGAAACACATGCTACAACACATATGGAATCATATCCTCCATTGGAGATTTTTTAACCTTGTTATAGCTCCATTCTAATTTCTTGATCACTCGACTAAAATAGATGTTGATCCTTGTGTAAACGCAAGTCACACCCTATAAATTGCATTGTTTAGATTTTATTTGCTAGTGCACTACATAACCATATGCTATAACTTGAAATTGCATCACATGTTTTGTTCAAATAAGAGGGATTTTCCTACAACCACCATTAGGCTATGTTATGGCATGATATAACCGACATGGTAGTCAATACATACACCCTTGAGACTGTACGTGTGATTATCTATCTATGGATAATTTTGTATGGGTGGATAATTATAAATGCATGTGTAATTTATCATGTTTATGGTGATAGTTGTAACAAGAATAAAGTGTTTACATATTATTATTAATTGCTTCTATTATGGCCTTGGTAGATATATTATGGTTTGAGTGTTGGGTTGGAATATTGTAATAAGAAAAGTGTTAGTTGGTTGACGATTGATACAGAGTGTGCTTGAATCCTAGTTGGACATTGGCCTTGGAATAGCAAAAAAAAAAACCCAAGATTTGATACCAAAACTAAGTAGATCCATTTATTCATTCATGTTGGTGAATAGAAATCATAAATTCTTGAACTCGGCATAACTGTAGTTGCAGAGACAGTAACTTTTTAATTATGCCTTGAATATCCATCGTGGTGAGACAAACTGGCCATAATCCTACCATTTATGGATCAGTGACAAATTCTCTCCTCATATTACTTGCACAAAACACATATACCAAGATTGTACCATGACCTCTTTTGTAGGTTGTCATAGTGAGAAACTTGTTATTTAGGCCTAACCACAAGAGTATCCTTCTTTTTAGGGGAGCTTTTAATTTCCATAGAATTCCATCTCCAATCCACAGATGTTTCTCCATCCCTCTCAATGGCAACTTTGTATACTATATTTTCTTTGTATGCCCCTCCTACTTTGTATATATCCCAAACCATTGTTTCCTTATGTTCCCCAAGATTTATCATCATTGCAAGAAGAAAATACTTGCAAAATTCCCACTATTCACCCAAGCACCATGTAATCCTTGTTGTTTTGTTATCTTCCACCCTAATACCCACAAACCTCTATTTTCACTATCATATACATCTAATAAGAAATATATATCCCTAGAATAGAAATTGTTAATTAAATTTTGGGATTGTCTAAGAGCATTTCCCCCCTATCTAGGGATTGGTATCCTTTATTACCATTTTACCATTTCTTATAATCCATGCCAATTTATTCCCAGTGATGTGAAAGGAATCTATCATAGCTCTCCAACACATGAATATATGATCCCCCATTGGCCTTTTTGTTTGGAAAACCCTCATTTAGTGAGATATCCCTTGTTTGTTGGACATATTCACTCTTGTACACTTTGGTAATGTGTCTTCTATATTGAATAGCAAGAACATAGAGCTAGTCACTCCAACATTGTCCCTAGGGTTTCTCTTTCAAGCAGTGAGTGTAAGATCTAATACTAAGACAAAAACCATGTTTAGAGAGATTCCATTTGCTCATTGGCAATATCGACCTCTTTTCTCACCACTTTGGTACATGTCACCAAATTGTTCAGCATGCACATAGTACTAGCATGTTCTCAATCATGGCACTATAATGGCATATTCCCCCCTACAACCCAGACAAAGTTCCCCTCAAGTATCCTACACTTCAAAGTCTAATATCCTTTTCTCTCTGGATAGATCCTCTCTTTTTCTCAACACTTTGGTGACATGACTTCCATATTTAAAATCTAGAATAGAGTATTGGTCTTGGCCCTAACCCTATTATTTCTCTTTCAAGTAGTCTTTCTAAGATTTGATACTTGATTTTTTTTTTTTTTTGTAATTAAGCATGGGTCTGATTTTCTATTTGCATCTTAACAAAATATATAGAGATAAAAGTGTGGCCATGAGATAAGATATATGACTATATAGAACCAATAAACATGTTGGCCCACCTAGAGGCAAACCAGGTCAGTTTTCAAAAAACAAAAAAGGAATATGTCTGTGAGAGTAATTGTCCTTTGTCTTGCTTAATACTTCTAGACCATTGTTAGAAAAACAGGATCGCAGAGCAATAAAATAAAATAAAAATGTGGAAATAAAACACAAAATATACACAATACAATAGAGACACAGATATACATGGTTCACCCAATGTGGGCTACGTCCACCAGAGAAGATGCCAGGTCCTTCCTTTTTTATTATCCAACAAATGAAGGGATGCAACCTACAACATACCCATTGTAACTTCATCTTCTTTCTCTCATAGTATCCTCTCTAATAATAAAATATTCACTCACTCACCCAACCATAATACAATTCCCTCATACATAAAAGAGGGTTTCCTTCGAGGGAAAAAAATCCCTAACATAAATTCTAGCATAAAATATGCGACCTTATAATGAACGGTCTAGATTGACTATGAAATTACAACAATTTA
>JASDQU010279900.1:0-14778 GCA_032191745.1 Picea mariana
ATTGGAAACAGTTTCCCCGATATTGACTAACTTGTCTTTCACCTCTTTAATGCGACCCAAAAATGAACTAACAGATTCATTTCCATCCATCTTAATGCCTAGAAATTTAGTTTTCAAGAACAAAATGCGATTTGTGTTGCTAGTTTCATACAAAGCTTTAAGAGCTGTCCATGTTGTAGCAGAAGTGGTAGCGTCTCTAATATGTGGAATTATGCTATCTTTAACGGACATGAGCAACAATACCTTTGCCTTGTTTTCGCGCTTCTCCCAGTCTTGGATCTGTGCTGCTGTCGCACCTCCTACCACTGTTGTCGCACCTCGTGCTGCTATCGCACCTGCAGCCGCAACAGGTTTCAGTTCGGTTCCATTCGCAATGTTCCAGACACCATAGCCCTCCATGAGCGTCTGCATCTTGAATTTCCAGTTAATGAAATTCGAGCCATCTAGCTTGTTGGCTTCGTTGAGGTATGTCTCTGCCAGCGGATTCGCCATCGCTGCAGTTTAGTTTCTGCATGAAAAAATCACCAAGGATATGCAATGTTTTGTCGCTCTGCCTTCGGATACCACCGATCCGACTCAATCTATCTCTGTTCTCAATCTATATTATGCATGCATGCAACTTAATATCCAAAAATCTCCACTTTTAAAACTTATAACTCCCTCCTTTTAAAAAAAAACTTTTTAAAAAAAACTTCAATCCTTTTAATAATCCTCCACTTAAAACTTTAATATAATTCAATAAGCCTTCACTTCAATAATCATTCACTTTCACTTTAATAAACCTCCTCTTTAATAATCATTGACTTTCACTTTAATAAATTTAAATGAGCTTCAAACTCCATATATCCACGCATGCATTTAAACAGTCTTATTCCTCCTTAAAAAAGATTTACGATTTAAACCTTCAGAAGATATTTAAACACGTTTTATATCCACATGAACCTTCACCATTTATGATTCAAGAATTCAATCAAATAGTAGCATGCAAGTCGTAGATTTCTATAACCTTCTCTTCAAAAAAGACACTCACGTAGCAGTGTTCTTACGCAGCTTTACACAAAAAAATGATCGGACTCACGCACCTTTCTCTGCCAGCGCACCAAAATGAAAATCTTCACTAAAAAACAAATCCACGCAGAAGATTTACTCACGGATTTTTAAAACCTCCACGCTGTATGCACGTATCCACGCCCTCCAATCTCACGCTCCATGCACACGCTGGAATTGACTGAGTCCGCACCTCCCGAGTGTTTAGACTGCCGGAGTAGTATTCCCCCGCACCTTACCAGAGGAGAGACCTGCGAACCTCTCCAATTTTCGCATCTTCTCCTCGCGGCTCTGATACCAAGATAAAATATGCAGGGCAAACAAACACGGTGAGGCTACACTCACTTCTTGACTATTAAACGAAGACGGATTACATCCTTATATAGGAAAAGACTCTCCCGATTCGGCTACATGCAAACCAAAAGACAACTAGACAACTAACTCTTAACTCAGAACTGACTCTTCTAACTGGCGCTTATAACCCGCACTTATTACTGCTACTAACAACTAGATAACATCTCCATTACTTCCAAGTAGAGTTTCTTTTGTTCGCTGTAAAATATCGCAACTTCAAATCGATTACCATTATGCATGTTTCATTTTAGTTTAAAAATCTGGATTAAAGTTGTAGTGATGTCATTGTTTTCGTTGCATTTCGAATTGGAATTTCCTGAATTTCCTTTTATCAATGCATGTAGAGTTTGTCTTCCTGGAAACTAACTTGTTGGGTTCGTTGCAAAACTGAATTCCTTTTTCCTGAAGTGATTTCTGTTATGACAGTTGGATGATAGTTTGTTAGTTCGATTGATTTCGTAGGGTTGTTGCAAATCTTTACTTACAGATCCTGAGTAGAAATTCTTGACGATCGCTGCAGTTTTAGTTTGCGGCTCTGGAACCCAATTTTTTTGTCGTCGTCGAGTCTCTTGCAATTCAAGAACTTGGAAATTCGTTGAGTCACAATAAAATCTCTGCATTTTGGAATTTAGATTTCGTTTGGTCATTATAGCTTGTATCGCCCAAATTGTTAAATATTTGCAACTCTGAAATTTAAGGATTCTTGTCCTCTGTAATCATTGCTTAATATGTGCAATCTTGACCTCTGAGTTTTATTGATAGTCCTCAGTGATGTGAGGCATGGTTTCACTAACTATATCAAGCTTTGCGTGTTGGAGTATTTTTATTCTTAAATTATGAAAGTGTGGTATTACACTTCCACAGGGAGTTCGAATTTCCATTTAATATGAATCGACTAAATAATAATGAGTGATAGTCAACCAGCAACGCGCAAGAATTAGATACAGCTACTCAAAACTGTGGCCGATGAACGCAGAGGCGATGCCAAAGCTTCCTCTCGTAGGTTAATGGTCGGAACCCTAAACGCCCTCTATAGGTTATAATAAGCTTTTGATGATTGTGGCCGATGAACGCAGAGGCGATGCCAAAGCTTCCTCCCGCATGTTAATGGTCGGAACCCTAAACGCCTTCTATAGGTTATAATAAGTTTTTGATGATTTGCCCCGAGTTGGTAGCAATGGCCTTCCCCACCACGTTGTTATAGTTTTCCACCCTTGGCCATAAATGCATGGACACAACACACAGCCACAGCCCGAAAATGAAATGCACTGACAGCTGAGAAAAGCCAAAACATGGGGACAGCTCAAAAATAAAATGCGCTGTTCCCCACCACGTTGTTATAGTCTTCCACCCTTGGCCATAAATGCATGGACACAACACACAGCCACAGCCCGAAAATGAAATGCACTGACAGCTGAGAAAAGCCAAAACATGGGGACAGCTCAAAAATAAAATGCGCTGAAGGCTGAAGAAAATGTTAAAAAGTAAACAGGGTAATGGATGTATTAAAAAATACAAGGAAGTTATGAAAAAGAAATCACATTCATTGATTTGGGAGAATGACTAAGAATATGTTAGCATCTTTAATTGTTATCCATCAAATTAAAATTTTAAATTAAAAGATAATTAATTATACTCATTGTAAATAGGTATACTCCTTTCAAAATAACAGCTTAATATTATCATAATTGTTAATTATGAAATTATTACATAATGTATTAAAAAATTATTTTGCCAATATGTTTCACATTAGTTCAGAGCCATGTTATACAAGTTAATTTGGAATATAAATAACAGTTTGTAATAATGGCGTTTGGTCTATTAGAATCAGTTTGCAACAAGTATTATACGACATCAACGTTGTTGATTATCTTATTAAAGAACACTTTCACTATAATGCCATAGGAATGTTAAACGTGAGATGGAAGTATGTAAAAGATACTTTAAAACATAATTTGGAACCTCCTTGTTATAAGATTTCTATTAAGAGAACCTTTGTGTGGGCATCACAATGAACTTAGTTTTTAACACATTTAGGTTATGGGTGATAGGAAGATAACGATGTTCTAAAGTGAGATATATTGGAATAATTAATTTTTATTATTTGGAATGACTTTAAAATTAAGGTTGTAAATTTATGATCGATTAAATCGTTGAGGGTTTTAGACCTTCCGTAGAGGCTTTAGTAATGGAAATTATAATAATATAAATTTTTTTTATGCTAATAATTTAATGAGTAAAGGAATTGTATTAATAATTGATATTAATGTGTTTATTGATGTAACTATTATTATTGTTTAGTTGATATATATTATTGTGGAAATTTAAGAAGTATCTAAGATCCAAAAGATATATAGGTAATGATCATATTCAGTTTTTGAAATTCTTCACCTATGTCTCTAATAATAACTTAAGGCTAAGTTGTGCTAGTCTTAATTAAGTAGGTGTGATGATTTTTGGCTTTGAAATGTTGGATCCTTTGAACATATGAATTTAATTTTTGACATTGAAATTAGGTCTTGAATTTGAGATTAGGATAGGTTATGCGAGTAGATACTTCCATGTTCCTCGAAACAGTCAATAGTCCTGAGACTTTAAATGGTCAAAATCAATTGGATGAATCATGGACTTGAGCGTTGATTATGTGTCTTGGAGGTCCTAACCTTGCAGGATAGGTGAGGTGGGGTAGACATTTTTTCTATTCTTATGTGGTATGGTTGATCTATTATTAAAAATTATTTTGTATTTGATCCTTGTTGTGTAGTGATGTATATGAGATTAGAATGTGGAAATGTTGTTTTATGTAATTGTCGCAATTCACTTAACTGTTGTTTTTTAGAAAACAAATCAACACTACTATCTAGCCACTTACATTTATGTTCAGTTGAAGGGGAAATTACATATGGTATTAGAGTGAGGTTCAACCCTGCAACATTGGACCGTTACTCCCACTATGTTAAAAAAATGATTACATATGTATCACTAATTAATTTCAAAATTATCCATATAGGTAATCATGGTTAGAGGACGCACGAGAAGTAAACTTCCTGGTGCGGGAGGAAGAGGTGTGACTCCTTCGATAGTGTCAACACTACATGGATATAACCCTCGGGCAAATGAGCAGACTACTGAGAAGGAGCAGGTTTTTGTGGGAGATATGGTAGGTATGATGAGATCTTTCTAGAGGATGTCAGAGGTGTTGATCAACCACCTAGATTGACATGAGGGTAGATCTTTTGTGCCCAATGAAGGTTCACATAGCACTTCAACTGGTAGTATTAGTATACACAAAGAACTCAAGAAGGTGAATTTTTCTGATTTCTTGGGTGACATGGACGACTTAGCCACCGAGGCATGGTTATAGAACATGGTGATGTGATTTCCACTTCGTGATTACACCTCCAACATGAAGGTCTGAATGGAGGTCTTCCAACTAAAAGGGAGTTCTCTACTTTGGTGGAAGAGACTCTTACCTCAACTAAACATGGTCGTTGAAGACGTGTCATGAAACTTGTGTGAGGAACAATTCAGGGAGAGGTAATTTTTTGAGGAATTCATTGAGTGTTAGCTTAATGAGTTCAATGCCTTACAATAGGTGGTCATGCGGTGTCGAAGCGTGATTCCAGGTTCATGGATCTACTTAGGTATGAACCACATCTAAACATAGAAAAGATAAAGGTCAACAAGTTTATGTTCGGCCTTAACATCAACATTCATGCAAAGGTAAGGATCATAATGCCTTGGACATTGCACGATGCATTTTAGAAGGCCCTCATATCTGAGGAAGAGATGAAAAGTGGGGGTCAGGGAAAGACTCATTCTACATAGACTAGACAGAGGATATCAAGAGTGCAACAACATCAGACACCAACTAGATAGACTTCTAGGAACTAAGATATTCCCATAAGACCTATGTTCTCGACACCAAGATGATAGACTCATCAACAGAGGACTCCTTATAGAGCACCATAAAAACAATAATAGTGTCGTCCGTAACAAAAACAACAATTTAGGCATGGTCAATAGAACAAGCGAAGATCACAAACTGTTAGACTAGCATCTGCTACCTCGGGGAACAGGAGCACTACACATAAGACTAGATGTTGGACACGTGAGAGCCACATTACCAGCGAGATTGACTAATTTAGAAGACCAAAGCAGCCAAATCATCAGGACCCACTACAGTTGGATATTTGGGAAAGTCCCACATGATACATGTAGCAGTGGACAACCACAAGGTCAAGCACAAGTCCATTGTTCTTGAGATGTGATGTATGATCGTCGACGAAACCTTTAGTATATTGATAGAGCTAGGAGATACAAAGAGATTTATTTATAGTGCAACACTAAAGAGAATTAAGGTAAAGGAACTTGAGTAGGTTGAGTTTCGATACATAGAAATGGCATCGAGTGCCAAACATAAAGTTGAAGGAAAGGTTACGGGATGTAGCATTAACTTGGGAGATTTTATAACAAAGGACAACCTATACATCATAATCTTAGGATATTATGACATAGTGATAGGAATGGGCTGGTTGGAATCGCATGATGCGATACTTAACTGTAAGACAAAGAGATTATGTTTGATGGATGATTTGGGGTAGAGTAGAATGACTGTAGGAAGAAACAAGGGGGTGTCTCTGAGGTTTATTTCTTCCCTACAATTACAGAAGAGTATGTGCAAGGGATGCAAATTCTATATAATTTTAGTGCTAAACAAAAAACTCGAGGTGGGTGGATTAGAAAACCTTCTATTAGTATGAGAGTTTATAGACATATTTCCTGAGGAACTACTAGGTTTTCCATGAGAAAGAAAACTTGAGTTTACCATAGATATAAAAACTGGAACTAAAACTATTTCAAGAACTCCCTACCAAATGTCGGCACCTAAATTGTAGGAGTTGAAAATGCAATTGAAGGAGTTGTTGTATTTAGGACATATATTTCCAAGTGTATCGTCGTGGGGTGCGCCAGTAATTTTTTTATAAAGAAGGATGGGTCATGGATGCTTTGTATTGACTACTTTCAATTGAACAAAGATATGATCAAGAACCAATATCCTTTACGGAGGATTGACAATGTTTTTGATCACAAGAAGGGAGCGACGATGTTTTCGAAGATTGACTTAAGATCTAGATATCATCAATTACATATTAAGGATGAAGATATCTCTAAGAAAACATTTAAGACGAGATTCAGACAATATCAATTTACATTTTTCCAGTTCAGTTTGATGAACGCCCTTGGGCTATTCATGAGTTTGATGAATGGAGTGTTCTGCAAACACCTAGGTAGGTTTTTTCAAGTATTTATTGATGACGAACTCATTTATTCTTGGATGAAAGAAAAGCATTCTGAACACTTGAGATTGTTCCTACAGTGTATAAGAGAAAACAAATTGTAGGGCAAGCTATTGAAATGTTGTTTTTACGAGAAGAAGATTCACTACTTGGGACATGTCATATGTGGAGAAGGTATTGTTGTGGATCCAATGAAAGCAGAGGCTATTATGGAATGGAAAACTCTAACAAATGTTTAGAACGATATTACCAATGATTCGCCAAAGGTTTTTCAAAGATAACAAATCCAATCACGGAATTGCAGAAGGAAAACAAGAAGTTTGTATGGATAGAGAAATGCACGGAAGCATTTCAAAATATTAAAGAGTTGTTAATAATAATGTCAATACTGAAGTTCCCCGACATGGAAAAATAATTCTTGGTATGACAGATGCATCCAAGGAAGTCTTAGGAGGAGTTTTGATGCAATACAATAAAGTGATCGCTTACATTTCAAGGAAAATGAAAAGCCATGAGGAAAACTACGCAACACGTGACTTGGATTTATTAGAAATTGTGTATGCCTTGAGAGTATGGAGACATTATTTGATTGGAAAAAAAATTGAATTAAAGATAGATCACTATGGATTGCAGCATACATTTGCACAAAGTGACTTGAATGTGCAAGAAAGGAGTAGGTCAAAATTGCTCAGTGAATACGACTTTGAGATTACTTACATTAAAGGAAAAATGAACAGAGTGGAAGATGCGTTGAGTTGGAGACCACACATATTATTGGTAATGACTCTTAAGATGAATATTTGAGAAAATATTCTAACTTTATAGATAGATGATGACTGGTAGAAAGACGTTAAGGATAATATTGGACAAAATACCATGATGGTACTAAAATTTGAAGGCTATTCTCTCAACAATGATGGATTGTTGAGATATAACGACATAATATACATACCACTTAATGATTAATTTAGAAGTTTGATATTAAGATAATATCATCGAGCATTGTACATGGCTCATCTGGGAGTCATGAAGATTAAGTGAGACCTTAAGACTTTATTATTCTGGAAAGGAATGAAAGAAAACATAGCTAGTTACATGGTGAGATGTATAGAATGTCAACAAGTGAAGGATGAGCATAAACATCCACCAGAATTGTTACAACCACATGCTATTTTTAAATCAAAATGGGAAGTCATTTCGATGGAATTTATTGTTGAATAGGCACTGACGGCATGGAGACATGATTCGATCATTGTGGTAGTTGACACTTTGACGAAGACTGTACACTTTATTCCAATGTGTACGACATATCAGGTGCTAGATATAGCTAGAGTATTTGTGAGCAAGATTGTGAGGTTACATGTTATACTAAGAAGGATCATATATGATCGAGGATCATTGTTTAAAGGATGGTTTTGGACTAGTTTCCAAGAAGCGTTGGGAATGGAACTAAATTTTAGTACAACATATAACCTAGAGACAGACAGACAAACAAAGAGAATGAACCATATTTTAGAGGGTATGTTGAGTATGTATGTAATGGATCAAAAGAAACATTGGGAGGAATTATTTACATTGGTAGAGTTCGCATACAACAAATCTTACTAAAGTATGATTAAGATGGCACCGTTTGAGTTTCTTTATGGGTGACCATGTCAGATGTCGTTGAGTTGGGATCGAATTGAGGATAGGGTCCTCGTGGGACTGGAAGTGATCAAATAAATGGAAGAAATGTTGTAATAGATAAGAAAAAAGATTAAATAAGCATAAGATCAACGAAAGAGTTATGGAGATGCACATCGCATTGATCATAGTTATAAGGTTGGCAACCAAGTTTTCTTGTGGGTAAAACCACACAAGAGTTCGATCAAGTTTGGTAAGGGTTCCAAACTCTCTCCTATGTTTGTGGGACCTTTCAAGGTATTGGAAAATAAGGGACACGTGGCTTACCGACTATCCTTGATTGATTCTTTGAGGCATATGCATGGTGTATTTCATGTATCTCTTTTACGACATTATATTAGTGATCCATCACATGTTATTGACATGATTTATGTGCAGTTGTTAGGAGAGGGTTCCTTCATGTCAGATCCAATCCGCATTTTGAAACATCGCACTCGACAACTACGACATCGAATAGTCGATCAGTTCAAGGTCTAGTGGGAGAAATATAGTCCACACTCAGCTATCTAGGAGGATTCATATGAGATGTGTCAACAATTTCCTTACTTGTTTGATAGATTCTATATGTAAATCTATGTCAGATAAAAGTATTTACTTGCATTTATATATTGTACAAACTTCAGGATGAAGTTTAAAACAAGAGGGGGTGTATGTAACATATCGTTCTTTTTAGCACACTCTTATTGACGTATTCTTTGAGGACACTTCCTTGAAAGTGGTTCGGTTGTAGTACATTATAATTTAGTTTCATTTATGAGTTATATATGATGTTTATGATGTATTGTAATTCATTGTTTATTTTATATATATGTGTATTGACAGATATTATTGACGATTTTACCTGAGTGTGCAGGAGACATGATAGGTTATGGATGTTGATGGAATCAATGGGATTACTTAGAATTTGGATCGAGTCCAGGAGTGGATTTTATTTTGATTGAATATTTCATTTTACGCACATGTGATACATGATTGATTACAATATGATTTATGTATATGGATTATTGAAACTCTTTTTGTCAGTGGATGCAGGCTTGATGATGCTTGCTAATCCAACTCACATAATGAGTAAAGGGGTCATGAACATAAACCAGACATTGAGGGAGAGGTGTGACAACATCCCTGCTACAACCTACTAGCACTCATGACGTGACATGAATTCTAGGTTAATGATTACCTAGTTTGAGAGGTCCATGATGTTGCGAGGGAGGAATGAGACAATCACTCATGAATATTTCTAATGGGCTTGCAATAAGGAGAAATTTGTATTCCTTAGAAGCCCTTAGTCTCTCACAAGGTCGATCGAATGGAGCGTTGACTCCAAGGGTCAGAAAAACTTCCAAAACTAGCCTAAGGTGAGTGGCACTCTTGGAGCATGCAGGTGCATCTTGAAGCACACGTCGCATAATTAAAACTTGAGTCAATAAATCATGGTGGCCTAGAAAACATTGAAATGGTTAGACCTTGTTAGAATAAAATAATTAATTAAGCAGTAAATTATAAATTAAAAGTCTCACAAGATTCTAAGCCTAAGCCTAAGACTAAGTCTAAGTCTAAAAATTAAATAAAAGACTAAATGAATTATGACATAAGTTAAATATTTGAGAATATAATCAAACTCAAGGAAAAAAAGGAATAAATTTAAAGGTTGGATAAAATGCACATGTGTACATGAAATTAATAAAATGGATTTTTAAAATAGAAAGAAATAATAATATGAGAGAATAAGAATACACATGGAATAGAATATCGAGTCAATCTACCACTAGTCTAACTAGAAGAATACTCTTAATACAACTTTGACTATTATCTTTTTAGGGCACACTCATTAAATAAGAATTCGGGGAACAAAGGGACAACTAAGAGAAAAAATAGGGAATGTGATGGAAATTGGATTTTTAAATAAAATAAAAAGGGTAATTACTTGTGCAACTTGGGAAGAGAGTGACAAGTGTGTGGGAGAATAATCATAATTAAAATAATTAAAAAAAATTAATAATTGTGCATGGAGACACGTTTCATTGGGGATTTTTATATAAAACAAATGGTATAGAAGGGAAAATGATCTCACATTTCTTGGTACTTTTATGTTTCCAAAAAATTTTGGATTGTGTTTTTCTTGATACCAAGCTTGAAGCTCTTCCTTGTGAGGAAATTCTTGGAGATATTGTTTACCGATTTCTTGTGTGTGTCCCCTTTGCAGTTTCGGGTGCTAAGGAGGATAAGAGTACCCCTAGCATTCGTTGGGAGATACCGGTGAATTTTTCAGTGAGTAGAAAGAAAGAGTACAGAAGGAGTGCAATTTTTTGAAGAACATCTTCAAATCTTAGTCTTCATTGGTTCTGGTATTTATTTCGGAAAAATTTATTGTAGTAAGAATAAATTTGTAAGTTATAATTTTTGTATAGAGGATGCAGAAATTCCTTGCAGTTCTGAAAAATAAATTATGGTTCGCCATCGATAAATTGCAAATCCAAAAATTTGAGTTTCATTGGTCTTCTATAATCTAATTGTTATCCGTACATTTAGAATTTGATATGGTCATTGAAATTGGTAGTGATTTATGGAAATTAAATTATGTATAACCATTTTTAGGAAACTTATGAATTCAATATTGACATTGTGAGCTCACAACCAAATTCAATTACAACCTGGACTCCAGAAATTTGCTAGTTATTGTCAATGCAAACTAACTATGAACTTCATTAATTTGTTGGATTGTTTCCAATTGAATTTACATACTTGGAATGCTTCAATTTACATAATTGTTGCCAATTTTAAATTTATAGCTCCTAAAATGATCTTATTTATAATCGATGTGTAAGTAATAGAAGTTATGGAATCAAATTCTTGTGTAGTCATGGTCCATTATTGATTTTTCAAAATTTAGGAATTTTGTTGGATTGTTGCGAAGTTAGTTACAAAATTGGAATCTAGAATCTTGATGGGTCATTGTAAGCCTAGTTTTCGATCCACATTTTAGATCTCTATAAAGTCACAAAAAAAATTTCATGTTCAGAATTTTAATTTGTTTAGTCTCTTCCTTTTTGTTTACAACTTTGGGAGAATCAAATTACTTAAATTTTCTACATAATTAGTTGCATCTCTGAAAAAAAAAATTGAATGGATGTCGATAGGCTTAGCGCAGCCTCAAAACTTAGAGTTTCTTTTGTTCATTGTAAAATCTTAAAACTTCGAATTGATTATTGTTATGAATGTTGAATGTTAGTTGAAAACTCTAGATTAATGTTGTAGCGACGTCTTTGTTTTAGTTGCATTTCGAATTGAAAATTCCTTTGATCGTTGCATGTAGAGTTTGTCTTCTGGAAACTAAATTGTTGTGGTCATTGTTGTAACATATCGCTCTTGCACGCACTGAGCGAACTTGTTCTTTGAGGACAATTGCTTGCAAGTGATCCGGATTATTGTACTATTTGTCATTTGATTATGATTATGAGGCACTATGGATATAATGATATGTTATTTTGTGTATTTACAAAGACAAGTTCTATTGACTGGGTTCTCCTCAGTGTGCAGGAATTTGGACTTCGAGGATGCAGATGCATCGATGAAGCCCCTTGGACTCTGGATCAAGTCAGGGAGTGGACTATTGGGATTTGATGGTTGTTGATATGACATATGTACATCTGATTAGATGTTATGATGATTGATTATTATTGCTGACATGATTCATTGATGATGCAGGTTGACGATAGCTTGTCGACCAAACTCACATGTGGAGTAGAGGGGTCACGCATGACAACCAAAGAATTTGAGGGAGAGGTGTGGACAACAGCTCTGCCACAACCTACTAGCACCCTCATCGTAGCTCGAACTGTAGGTTAATGATTACCTAGTTCGAGAACACCCACGATGCCATGAGGGTAGACTGCGACAATCGCTCACAATGATTCTAAGAGGAACACAATAAGGTAGGGACCTTATTCCTTAGAAGCCCTTAGTCTCCCGCAAGATCACCTAGCGGATTATTGACTCCAGTGGTTTTTTATGTCTACCAAGTCAATCAAGAGGTTAGTGGAACCCTTGGACCACGTAGTGCATTTTGAAGGGCATGTCGTAGAAGGAAAACAGAAAGAGGCAAGTGGCACCCTTGGAGCACGTAGTGCGTCCTGAAGGGAACATCGTGCAAGGAAAATAGAAAGAGGCGAGTGGCACCCTTGGAAAACCTAGTGCGTTCTGAAAGACACATCGTGTTTTTCACTGGTAAGTGAATAAACCTAGAAGGCCTTAAAATGAATGATGTGATAAGTAAGATCTAAAAACAATTTATGTAATTAAAATTTTTCCTAGCCTAGTGAAATTAAAATCTAGGTCTAAGTAACACATGCGGTCAAAATTAATAATCATAATTAAGCATGTAACATGAAGGGGGGTAAGAAATTCAATTAAATTATTAAAATCAAATTGCAATGGGGGATTAAAATTTTAAAAGTGAAATGATTGTTTTATATGCATATGTTAATTTAATTTGTAATTAAAAAGAAAAAGGGGTAAACGGTTGTTTTTCTACACTTGCTAATTTGATTTTTAGTTAAAAAGGGAAAAGAGGGAAACTTAAAATAAATAGGAAAGTAAAGGAAAAAGGGGAAACATAAGGAAAAAGGAAAACATAAGGAAAAAGATGAATGTCTAGCTTAGTAAGGAAACTTGCCTTTAATAACTTTTTAATTATGAACTTTCTGGTGTAACTAGGGGGATGGGTGACATGTGTACAGGGGAGGATTTTTTCTGATTAAATTAAGGAAAAATAAATTAAATGAGAATTTGGGAAAGAAATCACTTCAAAACTCTATAAAAAGGATGGAGGAGTAGGAGTATGGATCTCATATTTATGTGTAATGTTACGCTACTAAATTTGTTTCTTTACTGAACTTATCTTGTGGGAGTTGGGATACCTAGCTCAAGTAATGAGTGGTATCTTGACATTGCGAGGCGAGCTATGTGCTAGTTGTTCTCTGGTACAGTGTGCATGGCCCCTTTGCGGCTCATAGAGGCTCAGGGGGAATAAGAGTACCCCTAGCATTGGTTGGGAGGTACTGGTGAGGTCACATCAGTCAACAAGTGGGAGCTGGATGGAGTGTGCATGGGACAATGACTCAGAGCTGTCGCATTGGGATACAATATGCATGCATTTATTTTTTAATGGTATATTAATGTTGTTCTTTAGTTTTCATTACTGTACCTCTATTGTGTAAGGAAATGTGTTTTACTCAATGTTTTAATCAAAGAACTTAAATCCATCCAAGTCTTACACTCACTACATTCTGAATTGATTTCCTTGGCAACTCGAACCCTGATTGCTATGATTGTTTTTTTTTAGTTTTATTGAGTATTATGTAGAATTTTGTGTTTCTCCCTTATCCCTTCAGTCATCACTCCATGCCTGAGCAGTTGGCCAGAAGCCGAATCAACGGTCATCACTTCGATGTTTAAAGACCTATAGATTCAAATGCCCTACTTTTCTATTCATGGATGATGAGTGCGGGATAATTGTTTCCCAGTTGTCTACCCCTTACTTATCTTTTCATTGATTGATTCATGGTTGAATGATTGTCCTTGCACCTTCTTGCGATTGAGTATCTTTGCGTATTGTTTATCATTTCTCTCTGCGAACAACTTAATACTCGCTGCATTTTTGGATGGCATTTTATTCTCTGTGATTTTAATGATAGTTCCCATCTCTTGATTGGTAAAATATCCGCATACATAGGTTACGTTTTAAACATATATTTAGACTGTTCCTCAACATATTTTAGACTGCGTTTCAACATATTTAACTCTGTCTTTTATTATCATATATTCAACTTTTTGTTTTCTTTTTGGGTAAAATATTAGCATTGAAGGTAAACCATTTGTGTTTCTTTTAAGGATGATACACAATGATTGTCTGTGTTTTACTGACCACTCTTGGACTGTGCTTTACTACCTTCATTTGTTCTTCGTTTTACCTATACACTCACCAAATCATACAATTATAATTATATCATTTTACACTACATTTTGACCACCTTGGACTGCGTTTTATTACTTTTATTTTCTCTATGTTTGGACAACGATACCAATCACTACGATTTTATTTTATTTTACTGCAATTTAATAGATTTGGACAGCGATACCCAATCACTGCGATTTTACTTTTTTCTTTACTGCAATTTAATAGATTTTGACAAGAATACCAATCACTACCATTTTACCATTTTTAGACTACAATTTAATATATTTGGACAACGATACCAGTCAGTTAAATGGGGCGGCTATGTCATGTGTAATATATAGTGTTTGATGTGTCTTTGTCTTGAGATGGGTGAAAGGATGGCGTTTGGATTAACTATGATTAGTGTTTCATTTATTACTCTGCGTTGCCTATCTATCT
>JASDQU010279906.1:0-11321 GCA_032191745.1 Picea mariana
CCGCAATAGTGTGGCATGTGAAGTGGGGCCCCCTCCTATCCTGTCGACTACCGTGTCGCATTTCCTCCTCTGCCACCTGTACTCCACTTAACCATGCGACAGGGCCTGTTCTCGTTGGATTTTCTCTAGCCCTGTTGGGATTCGTCCCTGTTGGCCGGTCGCTAGCCCTGTCGGGGTTCGACGGTTACAGAATCGAACGATTCGATACTCTTGTAGCGCCGAGGTATGAAATACAAAGAGGCACCACGATTATTTGAACTATGATCATGACCCGCGATCACATGGGAACAAAGAGACAGAAAGAGCTAGCTTGCGCTAGGCCTCCGTAGTTAATTCGGGGGCTCTGATTCAACAGAAATCAATGAAAAATTTGATTGAGGTAGTGGGTATGTTACACCTGACTTGACCATAAAATCAATTACCTCCCTAAACAGTTCTTATATGCAGATGATATCACCCCCGTCATATTTTAATTATGTGGCGTTCTCTCCCATGCCTTCAACTGCCGATGAAAATGAGCATCTCACTGTAAGCTCAATCTCTTATGACTTAGATCTGGTAGTTGACATAGTGATCTCTTCAATAGGGCTATTAGAGCATGACCTCCTTACCCCTATCACGATCCTCGACATGTGTTCCTTCCAGAGTGTGTTTCTTCCGTCAAGTGAATATCTCTTGGAAACCATGACCGAGTTTTGTCCCTTGAGATGGTGTCCTTCCAGAGCATTGTCCTCTTGAAAGCCATGATCAAGAAGAGAGTGTTGAGCATGGTTTTATGATTTGAATCTCTTTAAAAAATGAAGCCATCTTTAAGCATGGTTTTCTGATTTCAAGCTCATTAAAAAATGAAACTAGCTTTGAGCATGGTTTTCTGATTTCAAGCTCATTAAAAAATAAAACGAACCACGAGGATAGTTTTTGTGTCTCTGTGGAAACCTTGTTAAAAAATGAAACAGAGATTACGAGGATAGTTTTTGTGTCTCTGTGGCAACCTCGTTAAAAACGAAACAGAGGTTATGAGCATAGTTCTTCTCTTATGTCAAGATCGTTAAAAAATAAAACAACCAATCTCGAGCATAGTTCTTGTTTCTCTGTCAAGCTCGTTAAAAAATGAAACAAAGGTCTGGGGATTGAACCTAGATTCTCGAGCATAGTCTTTCTTCTCTGTGGCAAGCTCGTTAAAAAATGAAATAGATTCCCCGCTCTTTGATTGAGTCAAGTACTTCATTACATATAGTATTTGAAGCTTCATTTCATCCACCTGTGTCGTTGGACGTAACGAAGCTTGGGGGGCAATGCTTGCAACCTCCAGACTTCATGCTGAAGTTAAGTAGCTAGCTTCTTAAGCTAGGGGAAAAGTACCAACCATCCTTGGATAATGCGTTGGGAAGTCGCAAACATAGTTTTTACTTTGGTTCAAGCTTGTGTAAAAATGAAACCAATCCTACCCCAAGCACAATTTTCTCTGGTTCAAGCTTGTGTAAAAATGAAACCACCTACCTCAAGCATAGTTTCCTCTGGTTCAAGATTGTGTAAAAAATAAACCAGGTCCAAGCATAGTTTTGTTTAGTTTTAAGCTTGTTTAAAAATAAAATCTATCCCAAGCATAATTTTGTTTTGTTTTAATCTTGAGTAAAAATGAAAACAATCCCAAGCTTAGTCTTTGTTTTTTCTCATGTTCGTAAATACCTGAGAATGTAACTGAGTATACTTTTATTACTTTTTCGGACTCGTAAAGGTTATACGAAAAAGGAACCCCCTGGAGTTCTCTTTAAGCTCTTTTCAGACTCTCTAAATATTAAAATATTGTCAAGTGATCTTGTTGTCTTTCACACTCATTAAAGTGAATTAGAAAGCACACTTGTTGAGCGGTAGTTTATCTCTTTTTCGGTCTCATCAGAGTACTTTACGAAAAAGGAAAACTCTAATCAAGTATGATTAGAAATAGTTATGGAGTCCTCTTTAAGTTCTTTTCAAACTCCATAAATATGAAAAGACCATTAAGTTTACTTCATTTGGACTTTTAAAACAAACATCTAAAGGCCCATATGGGACCGAACCACTCCTTCCTAGGGTTCGTTAAACATACTCCTAGGGACTCATCCGAAGGATGAGCTTACAATTCAAGCATATGTTATCCTCCTCAAGATTGTGTAAAAATAAAGAGGTACTTGCTAGAAATGGTGGGGGAAAATTGGGAAAGAAATTGTTGGCAACAGAAGTCACCCCTGGATTGCAGCAGGAGCATAGCCCGAAGCCCATCAGTTTATGTCACGATTTGTTTAATGGGGTGATCAAATGGAGATTAACTCAAACGATGTGGTTCCAACTTTTAAACTAGGCCGAGCATGCATGGGTGAGTGAGGTCTTGGATAACTTCAGACAATGATTTGTAGTAAGTGTGAGTAGGGGGAAGACTTGTATCAGAGAGGTGCGAAGGTCTGTTATAAACATCGGGTTCCTAACAGACTGTGGAAGAAGACATCTAAACGCAAGATCTTCTTACGCTCAGACACAGAAAACCAGAGAAAACAATAGTGCCACAATAAATCCTTTATCACAACATAATTGCCATAATTCGTGTGAATCAGTCGATCACGAACTCTCTTAGTACAAGATGAAAACTTAGACGGAAGAAGAAAGACTGTCTGAAATTAAGAAAGAAATCTTACATACAGATGCATAACCAGAGCTAGGATATCTGTTAAAACTTTACAATTGGGAGCTTTGCTCTACCATCGATACTTACAAAATACAAAGACTGAGTTTATATACTCAGGAAAATTATCCCCACAGAAGCGTGCCTCAGTCACCCAAAACTGGGTATCTCTTCAATCAAACTCGTACTGATATCTTTCTTTAAATGCCACCTTAACTACACATGGCTCCTGTAAGGAGGGTAGCTGAGCTAATAAGTGTTCGGATAGCGTGTGCAGACTTCTCTGTCGAGCTGAAGACTTCGGCATGGCTCCTTTGAGAAAATCGATATACATGACTTCCTCAGGCAGACGGTTTGCCAGACCCTCCATTCCCCTTACTTAATGACTGAAAGGAGGTTTCAACCACCCGCTCTTGTTATCATTTACTCCAGGTGATAAACAATATGAAGATCGGATCCGATGGCGCTTGGAGACCGCGACGATCCTCTCTGTAACTGAACTCGGCGCTTCGGCCTTCTTTATGCAGCTCGTCTCTTTTTCCAAGTGACCATGGACTGTGACCACGTGCCTATTCTCATGGTGCTTTTCGATGTTTGCGAATATGAAGGGGCTGATCCTTGTGGATCGAAATCGCGATGAGCGATATGTTGAGACGGCTTATTCTGGTGCCACGCGTCCCTCAAATCTGATGGTTCTAAACTCATCCGACGTTGCAGTGGGCCCCAGGTCCTGAATGCTCTCGCTACTTCACGTATCAGGATATGATGGAGATATTTTTTGCGCGTTGGAGTTGCTATGAGTGAGGCGCCGAGATGGCTCTACTTGCTTCCAGGTGTCCCCTCTGAATGGATGGCTGAAAACACTTCGGAGATATTGTGGGCCCGGGCCCTGGACGCCTCCGACACTTCGTGTCTCGCGGCTGGGAGGAGCTAATCCTTATGTTTCAAAGTCGCGATGGGCGAAAAGGCGAGGAGCCTATTCACGCACCACGTGTCCCTCTGGATGGACAACTGAGATCTTCTCAACAATACTGTATAGCTCTTTTTACTGTCGGTGCCCTCCACACGTAACCGTCGGCTAAGGCTTAAGTGCTGGCGCCTCCCGCAACTTGCGACCTCACGAGTTGGAGTGTCGAACCTTGACACTCTCCCTCCGCAAAATCTCGAGAGGCGATGGATCTTTTCCTTTCCACAATTCTCGCGACTCGCGATCTTGCACAACCAAAGGATATGGTCCGCCCTCCGAACTCACGAACTGGCGCTTCCCGCAACTCGCGAGTTGGAGTGTCGAACCTTGACACTCTCCCTCCGCGAAATCCTGAGAGGCGATGGCTCTTTTCCTTTCCACAATTCTCGCGACTCGCGATCTTGCGCAACCAAAGGATATGGTCCGCCCTCCGAACTCACGAACCCCGAGTTCAAGAAATAAACCCACGCATCAACTGATCGCGATCAACGGCCCTCGTTACTTCGCGAGTTCTTCCACAAAGACTTCTGACCGTTCACCTCTTTGAAAACTTCTGCGCTATACTTGGCGTGACTCGGCTGAGTGAAATTACCCACCGACCGTTGATCTGCTTCGCAAAATAGACCTTAGATGCTGTCGACGACACTTTGCCCGCTCGCTTGACCTGTTACTTGGAAAAACAAGGATTCTCCCGTGCTGCGCTTGAGAATTTCGTGCAACTTGCAGACCCAAATGATCTCAAGCCCATGACAAGAATTATCGCTAACAGAAATGTCTCTAAACTTGTATTCTATGGAAGAGTCGCTTTTAAACATGACACCCTTTCACTCACTTTGTATCTAGGTTGTAAAATCCGCTTGTCTCTTGATCATAATCCTTTATAATATTACAAATTGGTCTGTGATCCCTGTTCTTGAGTCAGTGTTTCCAAGACAATTGTCATGTCGTCAATATGTTCAAAGAGAAGTTCAAACCGGAAAGCCTTCTATTGTGTCGACCATTTCTGCAGTTTTTAATCCTTCTATTGTGTCGACCATCCCTGAGTCGTTCCTGAATCACTTGTTACTCTGATCTACTTCAAATATTTTTACCTATTTCGTTTCATTGATGGGGGATACATTAAGGCCCTCATGTGACGAGTATTTTCCTGTCGACTTCGGCTCATTATCCAGGAATTAGACTTAGAAACTAATTGGTACCTTGGAACTTGCATGCCTCAATTTCAAGTTTCCTCGCTTTTGATAATGGGTTTTCATTATTGATCCCTGATCAGGAGATTCTGCCAAGTGTTCGACTTCAACTCACAAATTCACACTCGTTGGATTGTACTAGTGTACCTTGGGAGTCATTGACATTAATGGTGATTTCCCTCACACTTGTTAACGATATTCATTAATGACCGGTAATCAAGTGGTTTCTAGCATGTTCGACTTCAATACATGTATTCACATGGTTAGATTCGTACTATAGAATGGTGGAGATGAAGACCATGGACTTTTTTGATAGATTCATGTTGGGTTGGAGTATATTCAGATTGTACTGTTGCATAGATCCACAATGTATGTCTTGTGGTTATGTTCAAATTTGAGTCTTTAACACATGCATCCACAATATATTTTTGGTCGCTATGTTTAGATTTGAGTCATAATGGCATGGATCCACAATTTATTTTTGGTGGTCATGACCTATCTTACTTGAAGTGGATATTTTTATGTCGACATTTATGCTTTCAGTCATTTGTATTCTGAGTATGGGAATGCCTACCTCAGTGATGATATGTTATTGTATTGTATTCTTTGTTTGTTGGCAGGTTTCCGACCGACGTGTTCATTGTTCCCAACACACACTCGGAAAAGTATTTTAGATATCACTTTGTTCTAACTTCATACTTTGGGGGGCTTACTGTTACACATTATTTTCGTCACCCCTATGACTGTTAATGATGTACACATATCATTTTGTCTTTAAAAGGATCAATTTCCTTAATCCCTGAAGAAGAATGAAGATGAACTTTCCCAGAGAGATGAAATTATCTTTTCCTTTGTAAAAAACCTTGTAAAGGAGTATCATCGCACCTTGCTCAGTGTTAAGGGTGTGGCGATCTAGGATCAAAGTAGGTAGCACCATAATGGATTGCGACATTGTCACAATTTTATCAGTGTTAAGGGTGCGATGATCACCCATACAAAGAAAAAGAGAAGCTTCTCGACACTTCAAGAATAGAAGCTTCGAAGGTGAGGTGGCCTCCAATCAATTTGGATCTGAGTCGCATCCCTTTTCTCATGGGATCATTCTAACATCCTCACCCTATCCTTTTCAACTTATAAAAGGAGGGGAGTTCTCATGGGAAAGTTAGCTTTTTTGGTGTCATCTTTGAGAATAGCTTCGAAGAATGTCTAATGAGTTAGTATAATTTTGGCTTGATAATTCTCAACTGAAGGGCTTATGATAGGATTCTGATTTATGTTGTCAAGATAGATTGTTAGTATCTTCAAACTTACAGTCTTAGAAGTCGTTGAAGCAGAAGTGTGTGGGAAGCAAGGAGTTGTTGGAATGAACCTGACAACATCAAGGCATTTGGTTGTATCTTTCTTCCACATTCTTTAATACATATATAATTTTTCTTTCCTAGATGAACGTTATTTGTCCATATTGTATGATTCCTTGATCACGTACATAGTTTCATATCGAATAGACTCTGTTATTCTTGTCTTCATTGGCTTGTGTTTCTTTGCAGATACTTCTCCATAAGCTTGACGACAGAGCTAGGATCACATTGGTGAGGTCATATCTAGAACATTTAAAAGGTACGGTTTGGATCCTCTTCTTATTTGGTAACTGAAATCTATGGAAAGTTTAGTTTACTGTCTTGTTTTGTTCTAGTTTCGGGGTGAAACTAGGAAGATCAGATTGTGTCTGCACTTACCGATTTTGTCCGATAACAGTGATTATACCAGAACAAAAACATATTAGAAATTTCATGGAAGGTAAAAATTCCAACATATCCAACCTCACGGAAGATTACAATGAAGAAGAGTCTCAAGTAAATAGGATAGGTGCAAATAACTTTAGGAGATTTGTAAATTACCCCCCTATCTACATTTTCATAAAGATTTTAGACAAAATATCCCATTATTTCCTCATTGATGGTGGCTTCGACCCAACTGTCATGTCAAATATCATTATGGAAGAGCTAGGCCTCTCTTGTACAAACGAAAATGTGAGAAGCATGCTCCCCTATAATAATCAACAACAATACACGATTGGCGAGATAAAATATGTAACCTTAGTACTTTCTGCACATCCAGAAATACACACCACCTTAAACATTCAAGTCATTGATATGCGTGTCAACAATTACTCAATTATTTTTGGGAGAGACTGACAAGCCTTAAAGAGTGGTTACTTGTCTTTAGATGGGTCGCATTTGTCTATCCCTAAGGATGGGAAGAATGTTATTGTTCTCAGAGAAGATCGTATCTCACTTTACATTGAGAAATTTCCTCAACTAAATGTCAATTATGTTGAGGAAATCCTGGGTGTCTATTCTATTTTCATAGAAGAAGATGATGTGCCACGCAAATAGTTTGACTATGATGACAGATTGTGGCATATGCACTTTGATGGTGCATGACCCAACAAAGGAAATGTAGTTGGTATTATCCTTTACTCACCTATAGGAAAAATCTATAATTTCTCCTTCAGGTTAGAGTTCGCTTGCACCAACAATGTTGCTGAGTTTGAAGCCCTATTGTTAGGTATGGAAAATGGTTATAATATGGGTTGTGGTAATCTTACCATTTTTGGCGATTCCGAGCTTATAGTTAATCTTGTTAGAAAAATCTATAATCCCAATAACAACTGATGAAAAGATACACTCAGGCCGTTTGGACCTTGATTTCAAATATGTTGTCTTTCAAAATCACTCACATAAAAAGGGAGATTAATACCATGGCTTATAGTTTGGCAATTTTTGCTGCCTCTCCTACTCGACAACTTTTACCGCAATGACCCGATTGCACTTTTATGTCTCTTTATCATCCACATATACCTAACAATGTTGAATCATCGCAGGTTTTTAAAAAATGATGAGGATATTTGTGCTTTCTTACAAAGTGAACTTCTTAAGCCTAATGAAGTAATTTATATTGAAGATGATAAGTTTCCAAAAGGATTGACTCCTCTTGAGAGTTCATTTTGAACGAGTGATGTTGGTAAAAAGGAAAATATTTTACAACAGGAGTCAAAGAGGAAAGTTGGAGACATTGTCTCTGTGAACATCGTAACCTCATATGATCCCAAGATTCTTAAAATAGGAGCCCAGTGTTCACAAGAGGAAGAAGAAAGATTCATGGATTTATTCCATGTATTCAAGGATGTCTTTGC
Source organism: Picea mariana (assembly GCA_032191745.1). Lineage (NCBI taxonomy): Eukaryota > Viridiplantae > Streptophyta > Pinopsida > Pinales > Pinaceae > Picea > Picea mariana. The sequence goes on from JASDQU010279906.1 coordinate 8,013, forward strand.
TTGGTCGTATGAGGATCTTCGTGGTTTTGATCCCAACATCATCCAACATGTCATTCTTGTTAAGGAAGGGATGACACCAGTAAGGCAAAGACAAAGGCCTATAAACCCTGCCCTCGAAGCCGAAAAGTTACTAAAAGCTCAAATCATATGTCCAATAAAATATTCTGAATGGGTCTCAAATTTGGTTCCTGTATGAAAGAAAACTGGCCAGATTAGGCTATGTGTTGACTTTCGTGCTTTGAATAGAGTTATAATTAAGTATAATTTTCCACTTCCTAATATGGAAATAATCATACAACAAGTGGTCGGGTCTCAAATAATGTCCCTACTTGACGGTTTTTCTGGATACAATCAAATTAGAGTCAAGATGACTGACAAATACAAAGCCACATTCACCACCAGATGGGGCACCTTTGCCTACAAATGCATGCCTTTTTGCCTGTCTAACGCAGGTGCCACATTCCTGTGAGCTATGCAAATAGATTTTGACGATTTGATTGGTAAGATAATTCAAGTATATCTTGATGACTTAACTGTTTACTCTAAGAACCGATCATATCATTTTGGTGATCTTAAGAAAGTCTTTCTGTTTTTCAGAAAATTCAGGATGTCATTGAATCCTTCTAAGTCTATTTTCGGAGTCACTGAAGGAAAACTCCTTGGTCATATTGTTTCTGGCTGCGGTATTAGTATTGACCCCAAGAGACTTGATGCAATTATCAACCTCTCTACTCCCACCTCTAAATAAAGAGTTCAAGCTTTCATGGGCACTATTAACTTTGTTAGGAGGTTTGTTCCCGACTTCACCGTGATGGTTAAACCTATTCATAATTTGATGAAGCAGGATAAAACCTTCTCTTGGAATGATGAGGTAGAAAATACTTTTTTAGGAATCAAGAAGGAAATCAAATCTACACCAGTCTTAGCTAAGCCCAATTTTAATAAAGACTTCATTATCTATACCAATTCCACAGAAGAGGCAATCTTTGCCATCCTTCTGCAAGCGGATGACCAAAATCAAGAAAATCCTATAGCCTATATGAGTCAAAGTTCATCAGATGATGAGGTGAAATATACCTTGTTTGAAAAACACACTTTTTCCTTGGTAAAATCGATAGGAAAGTTCATGCATTTTATTTTGGGAAATCAAACACAGGTAAGAGTCCCTTTTCCTGCAGTCAAGTTTTTGCTTACACAGACTCATCTCTCAGGAAAAATTTCACATTGGCTTTCCAAAATTCAAGAACACGATTTAATGATTACTACAACCAAGACAATTAAGGGACGTGATCTAGCTCTTCACTTGGCTCAACATCCTAAACCAAGTGATTCTCTCGAGAAAGATGAGAATGCTTTGTCAACACTGTTTTACTTGGAAACTCTTGATATAGATGTTGCTGACCATACTTGGTACAAGGATATCATTTATTATCTATTTCATCGGAATTTTCATGATCATTTAGATTCACATCAGCCTAGAAGACCATGATTGATAGCCCCAAAGTTCCTCATCTTGGGAAATATTATTTTTCGTAGATCTGATGATGGGTTGTTGTTAAGATGTATTAATGATAAAGCATCCCAAAAAGTTTTGAATGAATTTCATGGATCAACATATTCTAACCTCCATATTGGTGGCCATTTCGCAGCGAAAGCTACAATTTTCAAGATCATTAGAGCTGGTTATTTTTTTCCCTTGATGTTTCAAGATTCTTTTAAGTTTGTTTAGCTTGTGAAAAATGTCAAAAATTTTCTAGCAGAGAACAATTTTCTGCTATGCCTTTACAACCAGTTTTACCTAATTTCCCATTTGCTAAATGGGGATTAGAATTTGTTGACCCTCTTAACCCCCCATCTTCTGCAGGACATGTATTTATACTGACATCAACAAACTACTTTACTTAGTGGACCGTAGCCATCCCTCTTAAGAATGCATAGGATGACTAGGTTATTAACTTCTTAGAATCTCATATCTTTTCTCACTTTGGTATTCTGCTCGAAATAATTTTGGACAACGGATCAACATTTATTTTGGCAAAGTTTACTCGGCTTCTGAGAAAATTCGGAGTCAAGCACTTTACCTCATCCACTTATTACCCTGAGGTAAACGGGAAATCCGAGTCCAGTAACAAGAATCTGATCAAGATTATCGACGATAAGCCCCACCAATGACATTCTCTCCTCACATATGCATTATGGGATGATCGCACAACCACCCAAAATAGCAGTGACCACACTCCTTTTGAAATTTCATATGGCTAAGAAGTTATTATTCCTGTTGAGCTTGAACTCACATCTCTCTGTTTAGCTATGCATGCTAAAGAATTGAATTCTACTAATATTTCCCAGAGGATGAATGCTCTGCTAGCCTTAGAAGAACAAAGAAATCATGCATTGGAAAATCTAAAAAAAGGGCAGCAGACAGTCAAGAAATACTTTGATAAGCGCAACAAATATGTCAAGTTTAAAGTAATTGACAAAGTCTTTCTTTGGGATTCCACATATGTTGATAAAGGCAAGCACTTCAAATTCCAAAAACTCTGGCTAGGTCCTTAAAAGGCCGCTCTAATAGTCATAAATAATACTTGCATGTTAAAAGACTTTGAAGAGAGGTTATTCTCTTTTACGAATAATGGCTCACATTTAGAACATTATGTTGAGCCTAACTAACTGCTACATTTTCCGAATCAATGTTTCATGTAAATATCAATTTAGGTTGTACAATTGATTTGTTTTTCTGCACTTTATTTCGTCATTTCTATTGCTTTACTTTGAGTTTTGATTGCAACTTTTTTTTTTTTTATTTCACTACATTTTTATTTCTTTGTTGTTGTACCCTCAATTTTGTGGACTTTGTTTAAGCCTGATTTAGATGAGTCTGTACAACCACAATTTTTCCTTGCTTGGAGAAGTATGCTTGAGTACTGATAAGTAGTCATAACAAAAATAAAGACAATCACTTGTGGTCCACAACCTTGTATCGTGCTGCCACTATGACGAATTTGCTTAAACTTGAGTGCTAAATCTATCCCATCTCTCATCTTTTCCTTTTCTATGTTCTTCCACCCCTATTTTGAAAGACATACCAGAGCAAAGGAAAATTTTTGAGTGCATAACAGAAAATTTTCTTGACTTGCGAAACTAGAAGCTGAGTTCAAGCCAATACTATATTGCCTTCCTTGTGGAGTCGCCATTGTTGACTCTTAAAATCGTCATGAAGTCACCAACCTGCAAGAATTGCAAGGCACACATAATTTTTGCAAAAGTAAATCTCTCTCTCTCTCTCTCTCTCTCTCTCTCTATATATAT
>JASDQU010279913.1:3562-14777 GCA_032191745.1 Picea mariana
ACGAGAAAGGGGTAACCCATTCATTTAAGTTATAAAAATCAAATTACCTTGGGGATTACATTTTTAACAAAAAGGGAAATAGTTGTTTTGTTACTTATGCTAATTAAGATTTATTAATTAAAAAGAAAAAGGGGAAAGAGGTAATTTCTTACACTTGCTAATTTGAGTTTTAGATAAAAAGGGAAAGAGGGAAATTTAAAAGAATTAGGAGACTAAGGGAAAAAGGGGGAAACATAAAGAAAAAAGGGAAACATAAAGAAAAAATAGAATGAATAACTTAGCAAGGAATCTTTCCTTTAAGGACTTTCTAAATTGAACTCAACTAGTAAATTAGTAAGGGGGTAAGTCATTAAAATGCATAAGGGAATGAGGGGACACCTAGGAGTGATTCTTGGAATGCTTTTAGGTGAGTGAGGGAAATAGGAGTGAATAAATAATTCATGAAATTAATTTATGGTGCAAAGAAGGGGACGGGTGACACATGTATGGGGAGGATTTTTTGTCACTATGGAAGGACACTATGGAAGAAGCTAGGGACAGATTTATATTTTATCTCAACATATCATCTTCAGATGGATGGGTAGACTGAAGTAGTAAATCGAAGTCTAAGAGACTTATTGAGGAGCTTAGTAGCTGAACATCACAGTCAGTGGGATCATATTCTCCCACAAGTGAAATTTTCATATAACGATTCAACTAACAGGAACATAGGATAGAGCCCCTTCCATATAATGTATGGAATGCAGCCGAGAGGAGTATATGAGTTGAGGGACTTAGAACAAAGTGAATTCAGAAGTGTTGGAGAAAAAGACTTTGCAGCAGAGATGCAAGAGCTCCACAAAAAAATCAAAGAGCGGTTAAAGAATTCCAACCAGGAATACAAGCACATGGTAGATCAACACAGAAGAGAACTTTAGTTCGAAGAGGGAGATTTAGTTCTAGCGTATTTGAGAAAAGAAAGGTTCCCAAGGGGAACATATAATAAGATGAAGATAAAGAAGATAGATTCGTGCAATATTTTGAGTAAATTTTAGGCCAATGGTTATGAAATAGAATTTCCATATGGGGTAGGAATATCACCCATATTCAACATAGCATATATGTATCCTTATAGAACAGATGAAGTGGGAGAAGAGAGACAGAAAGAAATTCAATGGGTTAAACAACTACCTGTAGATGAAAAGTTGTAGATGGAAAAGATAATTGACCACAGAGTTGGGAAGAAGACCCAGAGAAAGACATATCTTGAGTATCTGATCAAGTGGAAAGGACACCTGATTGAGGATGCCAATTGGGAAAGTGAAGCGAAGATCTAGAAACATGGATAGATGGTGCAATAGATCATGAACATGATTCCATGAATTTTTCAGCCAAGGGAGTATGATGAAGGAGCGTCGTAGGAAAGCCATCAAAGCAAGTGCAAAGGTGAAAACAGTTGGAATGCAATAGCACATATTTTGAAGAAATTTTGAATTTCAAAAGATGGAGCATTAATGTTACAACACAAGAGGATGTATTGGCATTTATGTTCGAAAGATTGTAAATAGATCTCGAGCGTTGCTCTCATCTGTCAGATATGGAGACATTTAATTGAAATGAATTTAAAGTAGGTATCTTTTAATTTCGATTAGATAGGTAGAGATGTAGGAGGGAAAAATCTAGAAAGCTCCCTCAAATGTGTTGTATTGTATCAGTTATTCTCAATGTATTTTTGTAAGCTATAGAGAAAGAGAATGAGAGAGTAGAAGAACATAGATTGTAGAGTTAGTATGAACATATAACTTTTCCTACTGAACTGATGTACAGATTCACTTGGATTCATATAAAGAAGCTTTGATCCAATCTCATTGTGATTTTATGAATTATGTTACATCTTTTGAATGGTATGTTATAGTTGATTTTAGTCTTTGGTATTTATTTTATTTCAATGCTGTGTATGCTCTTGATTTCATGTTGAATGTATGAAGTCTGTGAGAGGAGAAGTATAATTTTCAATTGTTTCTCTTCCTGAGAAGTCCTACAAGGAGTGTAGTGAGAGTCCGCAAAGTGTGCGTTCACAAGTTCTGAGTTTATCTCAGAAAATCTCAAGAGAGTTACCTTTGTTATTATACCAGCAGAAGTGTAGGTATAGCATAGAGCCGTGAAAGGTGAGCATAGGCTAGTGGAAGTCTTAGACTTTACCAACCAAGGAGGAAGGTCGAAGAACTATTGTTGCAAGGAAGTGCACAGAGTTGGAGATGGTGAATAACCATAAGTTATTGTGAATGCCACAAGGAGTGTGCGCAAGAGTCCTTTTGAAGCTTTGAATCTGTAGCAAAGGTCAAGCTCAGGAAGGATAGGGGATTGAGAGAATTCAAAGGAAGGATGAGGTCTAAAATTACATCACAGAAGATAAGTTAGAAGAAGAAGATGCCAAGGTAATTGGGCAAAGTCTTTGAGAAGTTTGAATGAGCGGTCGAAATTCTCATAGGGAGAATCATCAAAGTTTCGTGGGCCATTGGATCTTGCAAACTAGTGGGAATATTAAGGATGAGTGTCTTTCAAAACTCGTAATATCAGGAGGAGGAGTAGTCGTTGGATCAGATCAACAAGAACCATTGATCTCGTGCTTGAATTTCGTCATTTTAGAGTTCGGGGCGTGGAAGGAGTTGTGACTTGGAGTCGAGAGTTGTGAACTCCTGATTCGTGAAGTCCCGATATAAGCAAGGCTATCAGATCACAGGGAGGTCCATAATCGTTGATTCATGGCGAGGAGTTATTGCGAGTTTTAGCCACTGACAGTAGGAGTTACTGCACTTTAATTTGCCAATACGCAAAATTTCGAGGTGCCGAAACATGAGGCCCCAAGTCACAGTTGAAGGTCACGTCAAGTAAAGCCAAGGGAGGAGTCAAAGGACCCATTAGCCTTTCGGGGTTTGGTTGATTGAAGGAATCAGATGGACTCATACTAAGGGTCGTGAAGTCGTGAAATCCGATATACCTTTTAGGGTGAAGAGCACAATGTCAGATGGTCACGTGGATGAGAGTTGGCACTTAGTGCTTATTTGCATAGGTGTAGCTCCTAATAAGGACTTGTGGATAAGCACTTGTGTGTTGAAGATTCCTGCAGGGAGTTGAAGATTCAATCAGACTGAAAGGGGAGAATAAGAATGACCCTTAGACCAGGAGGTCGTGGGGAACCTACTGAGGTAGGGGTGCTACATTAGAAAAATGTTTTGTTGAATCTACTGATGCCAAACAACCGGCCCATTAGTGATTGGCAATCCCTGATGACCATTGAATTATTTTCCCAAATCGGTTGATTTGTCCATCGACCATTGGTCACTTCTGTTGGCTGATGTGGCATAACACATGGATGTCGATGTGGCATGAAATGTAATCCTAAGATTTCAAATTGGGTGATGTGGCATGACACGTGGATGATGACATCATCATCCTCCTTTCCCCATCATCCATCAACCGATTCTCTTGAACAACCCAAACACCTCACCAAATTTGTCTGATGCTGAACCAACGGTGTATCAACCATCTACGAATTCTCTTGTTTGATTCTAAGACTTTCGCCAAAATTGGCAAACCTCCGACCGCTAGCCATTGACGAATTTTGTTGACGATTGAAAATACTTCATTAGATTCGATTGACCCTCGACTCTCAGCCATCGACGATCAAAGATATCTTTATGGCTGACCCAACTCTTCACCCAATTCCACTGACGCTTATCCATCGATCGTCGTACATTGACGTTTTCTCTTGGATAATTTTCAACACTTCGACAAATGCACCGATATGACCATCGACAGTTGGCAGATTCTATTGTCGAACCTCACACTTAGAAAATTTTCAACCAAAACCCCGATGAATATAAAACATCATTCTGTTCCATTTCGCAACCCCAATTTAATCATGGTCGTTGATCCCATCAACACTTGAAATGGATGAATCCTTAAGAATTTTTAAATTTATCATGACGAATCCTAGCCATCGATCTCAAGTTCAAAAGAGATCTCAACTATCGATCCACCAAACTACTTGTAACTCTACATGAGACCATTAAAACTTGAATTTCAACCATTCTAGGTCGAATTTTGATCTGTGAATTCACCACTCTACTGCATCAATCTTGTTAAATTGTCCGAAGTCATTCAAACTTGTATTTTGCCCACAAATTTAGATATTTCTCTCTAAATTCTTCGTTTTTCTCCAAATCGATCATAGACAAAATCTACAACAATGAATTTCACTAATTCTCTCTAGTTCGAGCCCATACAAGCCTAGTGTTTGAACCAGAAGCTATGATACCATAATGGAATGTACCCAACACCCACCTAAACAACATTGCATGCAGAAACTCATTAAATTATTAAGATTTACTGCTAATCAAATTCATGTAGCTTATCATCTGCAGATCAAACACATATTTGAACATTTGACTGATACTACATATCTAAATGCATCAAACAATGTATATTAAATATGAATACATTTGTTCAAGAAACAACAAACACATAACATTCATATAAATTATTTACACATTGGAATTTAAAATAAGAATATAACAAAAACACTTATCTATTAATGATTAACCAACTGACTGCAAACGAAGGATGAACCTCTCAGCCATAGGCACTACTGATTATTTTCTCTTATCAACAAGCCATCCCTTAGTTGAGGCTATGAGTCCACTAGGAGATCCATCCCACTAGCTATCCACTCTCCACACAAAGCAACCCCAAACCCAATTTCTATTCTCACAGTAGTTCCAAACCTCCATCTCTCTCATTTCCCCACAACTTTCACTACCCAAGGAATGTACCCCCTTCACTGTTCATAGTCCCTCGGGATGTACCATTCATTTATCAGGGCCACTAGTGCATTGGGTTGGCCAAGAATCACTCAGTTGAGAACTCTAGGAACTCTCAGTTGTTTCATATTTTCTCATAGCAACCTTCTCAAGACTCTTAGTAATTTTCTCCATAGAAAATTGCACCAATGGTTCACAACCCAATTTATAGGCACACAAGCCTCTTTATCAACATAAAAACATAGCCAAACAATAGAAACCTTCAAGTATACCATGGCTGACCCTCTTTCCATCCCTCTACTCCTCCTTTGCTTCCCAAAATTTGCATGTAAATATGTCCCTATTCTGCATATGAATTTCCTCTTCTTCTTTTCTTGCTTGACTCACACTCTTCTCAAGGATGATTGTGCCTCATCCCATTGTCTCCAATAATTATGGGATGTGACCACTAACACCCACCTTTTTACATGAGTTTAATGATTAGACTCTCATACACTCAATCAACAAATAGAAGATTATACACAAAGATAATAATTTTAGGAATGTGGGTTGGGTTAATAACCATGAATAATCCCCCCATGGACCCCTTTCTCTTATGGAATCATAGTTCCCCATCGTTCTTCATCTCTTTCGTATCGCAACCAATGATTATTATTATTATTAATTATTTCAATGTTCATAATATGAAATTCGCCCCCCAACCACATTAAATCAATACAAGCTCTTTGCCCAAACATATCGTCTCATCAGCTTAATTCACATTTATAAAATCACATTATAATTCACATGGATTAGTTTAGGGATGTTACAATTACAATTGCTTTCAACGATTTCCATTTATATGTAATGAACCAAAATAGTTTTCTCTATTATTTAGAGGACATGATAGATTTCAGACTTCTCAACGAGGCCATTAAATATGGATGGTTTCCATCTCATGAACAAAATGAGACAGTGATTCCTGGAGAAACTGGATCCGGGGTCTGCACACCTGCAATCCACAAGACTGAAATGAGTCGGGAACAAGGTGATGGTTCAGAGNTACAAATTCACAGTGGAAATAAGAGACTCAACAAGGCAGGGGCTTGAGTGTGGCTCAGGACTTTCAACACGGCCGAGGAGGCTGCCATGGCTTATGATAAATCTGCTCTTCTCATTTGCAGATATCAGGCCTCTTTAAACTTTCCCATAAAGGTCGCCACGAAGGATTTGGTAGACACCAATTAAATATTCTCCACTAAAATTTTATCCTCTCGACAGAAGTACATCAAAGTCTATGACGATCATATCAAATTAAGACATAAAATGGAGGCACCAAAAATAGACTCCCTTCTAGCGGATATTAATAAATATATTGCAAAAGAAGATCATGGAATGACCTCCATGCAACGGAAAAAAATGAGAGAGAATTAGAACTAGAAGTGGAAGAAGTGAGCACATATAATAGGTGGGATCAACATTTGAAACCCTTGCATTTAGCAAGTGCTACCTGCGGGATGATTAAGGATGAAAGAATTAGTAATAGTAAAAATATATGCTTAGCGTTAGACTCGGTTGTTGTGGAGTTGCAAGACCTTAGGAGTGATTACTTGGAAGAGTTGTTTCTATCCACAGAGGACTCCAATGATTTCCTATGCTTTTATTTGCCTCCATTCTTTGATATCTTGCAAACATAAATAAACATGAGGCCCTTACAACCAATTTTCCAACCAGAAAACATCTGATTCCTTTATCGTATGGATAAATGAACTGAGTAACACAGAACAAAGGTTCTCCATAAATGGTTCCCTGACGAGAAGCAAATAAAGTTGCGCTTTTAGCCGCTTGCACAGTAACTATCTTCCTCATAATTTGCAACTACCATCATTGCATTCATTGAATTTATATTTTTCCTTTGTTTATACGATTTCAGTTTCCTTGTAGATTGGTTGCTTTATGTTTTCATATACATATATACATTTTCAGTTCCAATAGAAAATTTCTATGGAAATAGTTTACATGCTATCGGAATTGGATCATTCATGAGAAGAATATACAAGTTTTGTTAAGTCGGTGCTCAATTTTTTTTTTAATTAAAGTTACCCTGAAATGGTGGCAAAAAACAACTACTACACGTTAAGTAACAAAACATATACATTACTTCATTACATGTTAAGTAACAAAAATAAACCATTACTTCAATACAGGTTAATAAACTATACATGTCAACAGTACAAAGAATGCCCCTGGAATTTGAAGAAATGTATCCAAATATTAATTGGATTACACCACTATTCTCCTAGAATCAACCGATCAATATTGGTAGCTTTGGATTCAAATATGGTTCCTCTTTTGTTGTTGCAGATTGGGACTAAGTTGTAGCTCCTGCTATCTTCAATTATATCGGTCAATACTGGGTCCATATTAAACTCCAAATATTTCTACTTTTGTTTTTTCTTTCTTCTAACACTCACGTTTAATGTGAGAGGCGTATTGAAGTTTGTATATCCTAAAACAAGCACAATTGAGGAGAAATAAGCCCTTATTTTTTTGGCAGGAAGCACTAATTAAAATTGAATTTTTCATTTTCCTTCAAGAGTTTTTTAGCCTTTTATAGAAGAAGGCTTAAAATTATTTCTCATGCAAATGAAAATTAGAATAAAAAATTACTTTTTAAATTTGAAATGAAAATTATTTCATATTTTTTCAATTAAAAGTCCAGGAAAAATTTCTTAATATGTTCTACTTTTCATTATTTTTATGGACTGGAAAATTTCCTTAGTATGTTCTACTCTTTATTCTTTTTATAAGTTTTTTTCGTTTATTAATACTTTTCTCCAATATCTTAGCAATACAAAAAATTCATTAATATGTTCTATTTTTTATTCTTTTATTCTTTTTATAAGTTTTTATTCTTTTATTAGTCATTTTCCCTTCTATCTTAACAATAATAAGCAAAATAATGTTAACATTGTGCCAAGTAAATTCAAAGAAAAAATTGTTATGATTTTTATATAATACAATCTCATTTTAATGGAGTTCATCCATGCATGTGTATTCTATTTATTGAATCCATAGATATTCAGGATCAGATAGTGAATTTTCTTGCTATCTGGATTTATGAACAAAACTTCTTGCTATATGCTCGACTTTCTTATAACTATTGTTATCTTCTTGCCATCATGTGCAAGTATGATCACAACAAGTTTTCATGGTACCTACTACCCAATGCCCACCTTATCAGGATTCGACAGGTTTCTTCCTATGCATAGAAAGAGCCGCATGTTTCTTCTCCACAAATCTATTGATCACCACTTAGTCAGATGGGCTTGTTTCTATACAATAAGTGTATTATTAATTTAATTTATTTCTAATTTTTGTAGCTTGTACATATTAATTATTGATACCCAGTTCTCTTCTATGAGTTTATTTGAAGGAAATTTTGAAATTGTAATTTTGGAGAACTAACATTCAATTTTGTCAATTTCAAATTGTCAGCTAATTTTTTTGAAAATATCAATGGCCTTCAATAATTTTTTTGGAGAATGACTTAAGTTAAGAGTTCAATTTTTTTTATAATGAATGAGTTATAAAATCAACATTTTATGGGTGTTTTTTTTTTGTTTTTTTTCATTTTCATGTGAAAATAATCTTTTATTTTAACTTGTCAACTTAGAAGGGTTACAATAAAGTTATCCCTTCTTTTAAAATATAACCCTTCCCTTCAAATTTGATCCCCGGAAAGAAACATTGATTTTTGCTTATAATTTCAATCTTTATTTGCTTCTATGTTGTTTTAAGATAAGACATTCAAACAAAACTTATGGCTATTCTGCTCTTCTAGCTGTATCTGTTTTCTAGAAATACAATTGTAGATGTTGAAGATAGATCTATAATCCTTTCATATCTTGGATGCAAATTTTTTACTCTGATCTCACTCATATGGTGTAACTAACCATTTGGAACGACAAGGAAAATAAGTATTACAGAACGAGGAACAACATATATTATTCTCTGATACAACAAATGCACGAGGAAGTACTTTTCCATGTTACGTAATAGATAACTATAAACTTATTAAGAATTTCTCCATTATAATAGACAACAACTTATACACACAAATGAAAATTAATGATAGTGAAGTAGCTGAGATTTAAAATAATTAATAGTAATTAATAATTTTTTATTAATAATTAATAATTAAAAATAAATATAATATTGTATTAATTTAAAGATTTATATGGCAAGTTGTTTGGATCGATCATCGTTCATTTAAAATGATAATAATAAAGAGTAGAAAGATGATCATTAGTTAAAATTAATAATAAAGAATGGAAAAACCATCATTACTAAAGAAACAAATCAATAATAAGAGTTAGTTGTACCATATCAATTGTTGATTAAAGCTGGTTGTCATTGATGTCAACCCTTGAACAAACTATGATAGATAATTCCAGTAGCACAAAGGTTTGGGTAATGGACCCAAGGTTGTTTCATGTATAATGGTATGATTTTTAATATATATGAAGTTAATACTATTCTATATGTAAAGTACATGTCATTCCATTTCTAGTGGTATGTGGAATGTGACATAACTCCTCACGGTTAGAGAGTGATGGCCATGAGAAGTTGGAGAACCCAGGTTTGGGTAATGGACCCAAGTTTGTTTGATGGATAATGGTATGAGTTTTGATATATTTTTAGGTAAGACTATTCTATATGGATAGTACATTTCATTCCATTTCTAGTGGTATGTGGAATGTCACATAACTCCTCGCGGTTTGAGAGTTATGGGCTTACAAAGTTGAAGACCCTCATATGTCATCTAGAAGCCCCAAAAGGTCAAAGTAGTCAAAGTGGTTTAAGAGATTTTAAAAGGTAAATAATAAAGTGAAGTGATGATTTTACTATAATTCAAAGTGAATACAAAATAAATTATTTAAATAATAAATTTAATGGAGAAGTTAGAAGTGGGTTAACCCTAAAATAAGGAAAGTGGGCAAAGTGACCAAGAAGATGCTTCTAAGGAAGCTACTTGGAGAGTATAAATAAGAGGAAGGGCTCTCTCATTTTAAATCACACTTGAGAATATTGAATATCTATAGGTGACTGTGGTAACCAAAGGATATCTAAGCCGAATTTTAGAGGGAAGGTGAAGAAAAGAAGGCCAGAATTCAAGGAAGGATAAATTGTTTTGATGATGTTTTCCAAGGTATGTTACTTACAGGTCATCTCACCATTTTCACAATAATTCTTTTTTATAGAATGATTTAGACCATGAAATTGATAAGACATTGAGGAAACATATCAAAGTATCTGTGGTAAAAATTTCATCTTGTGGGTCATTGTATTTTTGGAGTTAAAATCCGTGGAGAATAGGGTTTGTGGCTAGTCCTGAAACTAGTCTAAAACAGGTGTTTCGGGTAAAAAAGTCATAACTTCTTCATAAAATATTCAAATTCAGTAAGACCAAATGTGTTGGTTATATTACAGTCTTTAGTATTCTTTGTAACATTTTCATATCGATTCAACAAATATCTCATGCAGGGCACGCTCTATGATTTCGCTCTCTAGAATAAGACAAACTTTAGTAAGGTATGCCATTTTTGCTATAACTCCTTTTTTGAGAGGTTCCAATTAGTGACACCTGGAGGTATTGTACAAAACAAATTGAAGAACATTGTGTACTATTTTCAAATATTTATTCATTATAGTTACATAGTTATGATTATTTCAAATTAGGGTTTTTGACTAATCCCAAACTAGTCATGTGAGACTAAAGAAACGCTTGATGAAAATGCTAGTCTCTTGTTAGGAAAGTTAAGGAAGGTTTGCAGGTATGTGATCATATACACCAGGTGTTTTACAGACTTACAAATCATATTTGGATGATGAAATTGATGAGATCTTTTGGTTGAGGTACATGTTGGCCACATGGTTGAGACAAGTAGTTGATCAGTTGGCACATGGATGAGGTGTATAGTTGATGATGTTGGTACATATTGATGATTCATATCTGATAAGTAGTTGACACATGATTGGTACATAATTGGTACATGTTTGGATGCACTAGTTTATTGTACAGGTTGATTACAGATTTTTTGGTGCAAGTTGGTGCATGGTTGATGCACTTGTTTATGGTACAGGTTGATTACAGGTTGAGGTACAAGTTTATGCATAGTTTATGCATGGTTTAGGTTTATTGGTACAAGTTTACAGTGGTATATATCACCGTGATAGTGTGACAGTGGTTCCATCATTCTACTTCTACTTCAGGGCGGTTGGACGGGGCAAGGACAGGTGGTTGTAGCCACCTTCCGGTTGTAGCCAAAGAACATAGGGGGTTGTAGCTAGAGAATAGGGGAGTTGGAGATTCTCTTATGTTGTAGCCTAAGAAACAAGGGGGTTGGAGCCTCCTTCCAGTTGCAGCTGGA
>JASDQU010279915.1:0-14777 GCA_032191745.1 Picea mariana
TTTCCAATAGGGAGACCATATGCCACAAGTTCAAATATGGTAAATTCCCCCAGGGTTACCAATCACTATTGTAGCCAACGGTTGAGTTTTCCTCAATTTGGATATTTGGAGGAAGAGTATGGAATCTCGCATGGTTTTTCTCGAAAAATGAAAATAAAATACACATGCACTTTTATATATAAGTCAATTAGGTCTAGCTCGAGTGGCTATGGGATGGAGTGATATCCTCCACACCATAATTCTATTCCCATAAGTGACATGTTGAGCTCATAATGAGTATATTTTTGTAATTGCTTTGAGTCCAATTGTTGACTTTGCCTTGTGCCTTGAAGAATCTAGGGTTTACCTTGGATACCATCCTCAAAATTAAGGGAAGTGCATGAGGGTTTTCCTAGGGATATGCTACTTGGAAAGAAAAACATAATATGTGTGTGTTAGTATATCAAACACATAGACATAAACTCATTAAAAATAGGATCATGTTTGGTTTTCCTTAAGGTTTATTATGCAATGCCAACATTGGTTGCAATAAAATTAACGGCCCAAAGGTTAAGCATCATCGACATGAAGGTCATAAAAATATCGATGGTGAGGCTATAATAAAGGCCATACTTGGTTGTTACGAGGAAAATCTCTCTATGGCTAGGGGTAAACCACAACAGAAAAAAATGACTATAGAAATCAACTCTAATCTTAGGTATGCTATATAAGCAAATATGCTAACAAGACAAGATAAAGAGCCTACCTCGTCTAGACGTTCGATGAAGTCCATCGTTGAGCACTTGACTCAAATCAATACACCTGTAACTTGTCCTCAACAACCAAGAAACACAAGAATATGGTGATAATGTATAAAGTTAGCACATTCAATAGAATAATCCATCAACATTCATAACAAATACGCCCATGGAATAACAATTAAAATTTTTGCAAGATATTAATTGGACGAGAAAAGAGTATTTCTATTAAAATGTAATCAGTAGAAGTGAATGGATTACAAACTTTAGTGTCATCACGGTTCAGAACCGAGAAACTAAGTCCCTTCCAGTTGGGCCTCCACCAAAGGCAAGCTCAAATAAGAGAGACAATGAGGTTCTCAATCAAGTAGGGAAGAGCTTGGGGGCTGAACAATGTGTTCAGACTTAAAAGGACAAAGGGATGTAGACTCAATATGAAGTGAATAATTTCTCCAGAGTAACTTTCCTCTCAAAGTTGAATTCTTCTCCTTTTTCCATAGCTCGGATATGGCCTGTTTATAGCCTTCAAATGGAACTGAAGGGTTGAGTCGGAATGTTTCCAATATATGGAAGGTCAAGGATCAAATATCCCATGACATGACATGGAAACCCGACGCTATTTTTTAATTTTGGACACAAAACTCGATGTACGCGGGCTGTAGTGGTGCAACCTGTGTATACGCATGCTGTAAAATAGTTAGGGCACGTATATGTGGAAAAATATTGTTTTTAGCTCTGGGATTTGCAAAAGGAACTTCAAGTCTACTTAGGGAAATGGAAAAAGGCCTTATGAGCAACTTTGCATAGGGTGAGGCAAATCTTGCTATAACAGATGCCCCATAATATGTGAGGTCAGAGGAGTATCTTCGATGGCCGAAATACATTATAATACCCAAAAGTGGAGTAATGGAGACTCAGCTGGACAAACTAGTTGCTCATGAGAATATTACAATCTGTACTGACTTTGCACACATGGATGCCAATTTGAATTACACTACAGATCCAGGTGAATTTACACCAAACAATTGTTCATGGCCATGAATAGGCAATACAAAGGTGGTTACATGCCAAAGGCTGTCATAGTCACGAACAAGGCCCAGTAAAACTAGTCTCAAAATCAATCTGAAAATATCTGTATACAATGAAGTACAATCTGATCTCGCGTGATCATTGAAGTCACATAGGTATTGGTACAATGAGAGATAGCAACAGCTTAGGAAAGCTGCGACTATGAACTGATGTCTTCAATTCTTCTACACGTTCTGCTAAAGGTGCAATTCTACATCGTGTGAATAAAGGAGTCGAGTTCGAACACAATGAGACTTCATTTTATTACCGGTCGTTAAGGTATACCATTAAGAAACACGAGACAACCTACCAATAATGAAAGTAGGTATCAAGGCACCCAGTACATTCTTACAAGTGTGAATAAAGGAGTCGAGGTTGAACACTTGAAGAATCCATCGATCATGAGTCATTGATGTATTCCCAACTATCGATGGCGGGAGAACCATCCACTAATTACTGCAAGCCTCTAAGTAGTCATAGGACTCTAGGTCTCGTTTCCAGAATAGATGGGTTGAAGTCGATGGAAGGAGACCCGCTGAAAGGAGATCATTAAGGAATCTCTCATCGTTTAGCACAAGGTACAAAGCAGGAGCTTGATGATTTGGAGTAAATCAGATGAAGAACATGTTCACGAATCAACGACCCTGTGCGTCTTTTGTGTGTGCCAGATGCAAGAGGTACACGAAAAAGACCCTCTGAATAACATCCAATAAGGAAAATTGCTGACAAAGGCAAGGAAACCACCAATAAGGCTAATGGCATCCAAGACATTGCACAAATCTCGATGTGTGAATAGATTTCTTGACGTCGAACATAAGGAAAACCACCCATTCAACGACTAATGGTGAAATGTCGACTGCTAGGTTCAAGGTTACCTACCAATGATGAAAGTAGAACCAGGGTGCACAATAGGACTACAGTTTCATGTAATTCTGAGACATATTGAGGGTATGGTCGACATGCAAAGTCAAATGTTCTGAGGAAAGGCCGACACAAGTTGATAGACATCCTTTGAATAAGAGCATGAGACATAGGGAAGAACCTGGTAGCATAGACTCAATGATGAAACTTTGAGATGCATGAGGCATCAATCAAACTCTCCATAGGGATTGGAAGAGTAATTAGTCAAGGGAGAAAACTCTACGTAACGAGATCAACTTCCTAAGGTCATTCTAAACCCAAAATTTGGATGACAAGTGGACTCAAAAATTTTGTGCTTTGTTCAAAGGCGACATGACTACTACCAATATAAGATAATATTCTTTCCCAACCCGTCTGTTTTTGTTTTTTTATAGTCAAATGAATGTTATGATACAAAGGAGGAAACGTGTGTCACAAGTAAGCAACTAGTTCCAGCAGTGGAACATACCTATGCTCAATGCAAGGAGGTGCATGCGACAGATGGACACTCGGGGGAATGCTTCCTCTTGGTATAGGGTGTTAAGCTGCAAAGGATATAAACAAGGCTCTTCTTGGTTGGTGATGCAAATTGCTAAGGTGATAGGATTATAATGAAAAATCAAGAACCAACAATAGGATCAATAATGCAAGCAAGAGAATGATATGCAATTACAAATTAATGCCAAAAAATGTCCTTTTTCGTAATCCTATTCTACTTGGTTTGAAAAAGGGGTAAACTTGCACCAAATAGACGTCCTTTCAAATCCAATTTACGAGTGTGAAAGAGACAAGTTCACTCGACAATCTTTTTTGCTTTTTGAGAGAGTCAGAAAAGAGCTTAAATCATACTCGTTGGGAGTCCTCTAGATATAGGTCAGCATGTTTATGAGTAACAAATGAGGTTCAAACGTAAATTCATGTATTAGCTATAAGAGACTCTCAATCCTATGGACAAAAATCTCTACATGGGCACCGAATGTAGCAGGGGATATAACTAGGGTATCCATGTTTGGTAAGTCTCTACCATTCGATACCGACACTTCTAGTTGTAGATAGAAGGTTCTGTGTTGCTATTAAATGGGTTCATACCTAAGGCATATGAGTTGCAGTCATAGGATGATGCAAGTGTGCACGATGGATTGGTTACCTATCCTATATGTTGGGTGACAAAAATACATGTCCAAAGTTACGAACATGCGACATGGCGCTGAAAAAATGCAAGAATCCCTAGATAAAACCACCAAAACCAACTCCATCACTGTTGTATTAGTCCATTAGACCAAAATATTGTACAAAACTATGTAAACTGGGTAAATTGTTTTCATAAATAGTAAAAAAAAAACAATTTTACTATATACCATTTGTATTTTTTACCCAAATAGTGCATTTTGGATCAAATTTCCCCTGAATTTCAATTGTTGATTGCAGGAGATACGAGCGAGGAAATCAACAACTGTCTAGACCATGTAATTCATCTTTCTCCTCTCTTTATTTCTAGTGGATTAAAATGTGTAATTAGGCTTCCTTTTTTTTATTTTTTTAGGGCGCAACTTAGAAACTAAGGTAAATACGAGCTATAGATCGGCAGGTCGCATATACACATACCTATACATGATTGTTTGCAAAACAGTCAGCGTATAAGCATCCTTATACACGACTGTGTACACCGTAGCTTGCATACATGTCTGTGGATAAGGCTTTTTAAATGTTGCTAACTCAAAAAATGGTTTGAATCTTACAGGATGGTGCTAGAGTGAAGAGAAAGAGAGCATGAAGAGGTGGATATTGCAGTGGAGAGAGATCTAGGGGCCCGTGTGGCCTTAAAAAGATGTGGAATATACAAGTTTTGGGCTCTCAAAGGTATGAGGGCTCAAGTGAGACTTCTTCAACTACTTGTGAACTATTGGGATCTGGATATTGATACCATCAACCTTTATGGACAACCATTAAGGATTGAAGTTGAGGACATCTATTTCTTTATAGGATTTTTGTGTCAGGGTGAGGTGGTCAACCTCAAAGCTAGGGGAGTTGGGAGTGGCATGAAAATAGAGGATTACATAGCCACTCATTGCATTGCAGGGACCGAGAAGGTAGGGAGCCAACTCCCAATCAGAGTGATCAACACTATGAGTCTCAAGATTGTTGTCCTAGTGTTAACATATATCACAGGGTCACCCTCTTTGCACCAAGCATCGAGGCCACTTATGTTCTATTCAGTGGAGTGCTTGTGACCCATGAATTACAGCTGGTGCACCTCAGTGTTGGCCAACATGAAGAGCCAGCTGAAAGACTGCAAAATGGGTAGAAAGAGGAACTTTGGGTTCGCGTCTATCCTTTGTAGTTTTTTCTTCGATCAAATTCTGGGCTTGGGCCCTAGAGTTGAGATTGTTCTGGATGGACCTCGTGATACATACATGGCATGGTGGACTGAGGTGATGAGGTGGCAGGGGGTGGTAGGGTGCCAACACCCTACAATGATGACTTTTTTTTCTGGTGGAGTCAACAAATGATGGATCTGGAGGACTACTATTACGTAGGGATTGACCTCAGAGGAGATCCGGACATGACGTTACCACCAGGCTCCACCTACGGAGACGTAGGTATGTCAAAGTTTTTGAATATCTCATTTTTTTGTATTTTTGTATAAGAAAACAAAAATATTTTTGGATGATGCCAGGTACTAACTAAACATGTATGTGATGCAGACATAGGTCCACGATGGTCGGACGAACTTCCATGACACCAACAGAGGCATCAGGGGGATGAGGCAGCGGGAGGGGATGTTGATAGAGTGCTTCAAAATGTGGAGGGAAACATGTCTCGTTTGACGTAGAGGATTCCCATGGTTCAGGTGGAGGATATGCTAGAGGTGATGCAACAGAAGGTGGTAGGTATGCCCCGTGCTTAGGTATGTTTTGCAAACGTCATAGTATGATATAATAACACACATCATGCGCCACATGCTAATATGTCGTGAATATTGTATGATCGGTCGTATATGTATTTTGAGGGTGTCAACCCCAATTTTGTACTATAACATCATATTTTTTGGAGAGATGAAATATATAAAAAGATTGATCTTCGGCTTTACTTGTGTTACAATGTTTATATTGATGAAAGTGTTTTATTTTCTTTAGTTATGTGACAAATGCTAATATAAAACAAAATTATCATATGCATCGAATACATAATTAGAACTTTTAGGTATGTGATGATAAGTAATCAAATCAAAATTTCGTTCCAAAAGTCATACCTATAAGAATCATTGGAGTAGAGTAGGGTCTCACACATGGTAACTACCGTTCAATTAACATACTACTAACTAGGAGTCCAAGCGAACTTCTAACGAGGGAATACCATGTAAAATGGAATCACGTAGAAGTTATATAACAATGTTATACCCAGCCACATTATTCATAGATGAACCTAGGCAAACGCCACCTAAAGACACCAATAGACCCTTCGGTGAGTAAACAACCCAAGCGGCGAAATCCAAGTTCCATGTATGACGATTGGCCCCGTCTCTGAATCCTTAGTAGACCGAAGACTCTGTTGACATCTACCAACCAAGGGGAAACTTGATAAGCAAGATGAAGATAAAAACAAAGGGAAAAGATATATACACTAAAATACAATAGTATATAAAGAGTTATGCCCAATATTGGGGCTCAAGAATAATATATTTTCAAATAGAGCCCATTTTTGGGCTCATTCAGTATGTTCCCTTCATAATATTGTACTTCATAGGCTCCTTTTCCTAAGATCCGTCACACAATATAGGGAGCATGCCACATGGGTTTGAACTTTCTTTCCCCCAGTGGTTCTTTGGCTTGATCATATAGAAGGACCAAGTCACTCTTAGTGTACTTCCGAGGACAGACAGACTTATCATATTGGATCTTGACATGTCTTTTATTCACTTTGATAGTTGTGAAGGTGTCTCAACACTTCTCATCTAGACTCTCTAGGTGTATGAGGCATTGTTCGAGATTGGAAGTGTCAGGTAGGAGTGCAAATGCCAATCTAAGAGAAGGGATTTCACATTCAATAGGTAGGATCGACTCCACACCATGCACTAACTGGAAAGGAGAAAAAATGACGGAAGTCTTAACCGAGGTTCGGTATGCCCAAAGTGTTGGGTAAAGCATGATATTTCGGTCAAATTTGCTCTAGCTGATAGTTTTCTACAAAATGGTCTTGAGAGACGTGTTTATGGCCTCTACTTGTCCATTTTCCTGAGGGTAGTAAGGGGAAGAATGACCATGTTTAAGCCCTAGTTATCATGCTAATTCTTCCATCATTTCATTCTGAAATTGGTTGTCATGATCAGTGACAATCTCACTCGGGATTCTAAACCTAGCTATAATTTGATTGAACATGAAGAAGGAAGTAGTATTACCATTGGATTTAACTGTAGGCATGGCCTCAACCCCCTTATTAAAGTAATCTATGGCCACAATAATTTGTTGATGCCCCTCAGCTGAATTTGGGTTGCAATCCACAAAATGTACCCCCCAATTGGTGAAGGGACCGACAGTAACAAATGGATGGAGAGGGGTTGGATGCAAGTGCATTTTCTAAGTGAACACCTGGTAGGGGTGACACTTCTTAACCACTTCGATGCAATATTTAAAAATAGACAACCAAAAATAACCGGCTCGCAAAAACTTTTGGGTTGTCACAAGCCCGGATAGATGAGCACCATAATCCCCACTATGGAAGTCGTTTAGAATGGACTCAACTTCTTCATGAGTTAAACAATGATGCAAGATATTGTCTACTCATCGGTGAAAATCGGTATCACCGNCTCGCAAAAACTTTTGGGTTGTCACAAGCCCGGATAGATGAGCACCATAATCCCCACTATGGAAGTCGTTTAGAATGGACTCAACTTCTTCATGAGTTAAACAATGATGCAAGATATTGTCTACTCCTCGGTGATACCGATTTTCACCGATGATAAAGTAATTCTTAGCTTGATATCGTATACGTTGTCGATCATCTCATGAGAGATGTTGAGGGAACTTCAAAGTTTGAAGATAGACAAAAATATATCCATACCAGGGGTCCGATGATGAGACAAGGAAAATGTGTTCATCCGTAAATGAATCAACATGAATGACATCCTCATCTAACCGAGGGAAGTCGTATATTAACTCTGCAAAAACTAGTTACTTCTTGGACTTCGTAGAAGTGAAATTGAGATCGAATTCTTGTAGAATAACAATCCATTTATTGTACTTTCCCCCTATGATATGACTAGTAAGTAGTATTGAAATGGATCGGCATCAGCAACCACAATAGGTTTGCAAAGCAATATATAGTGTCATAATCATTGGACTGAGTGAACTACAACCAAAGTTAGCTTTTCAACATGAGAATATTCGAGTTCAGGGCCGACTAAGTTTTGAATAAGATAGTAAATGACGTTCTCATGGAGCTCATCATCCTCCTAAACCAACACCATACCAATCATCTCTTTGGACATAGCGACATAAATAAAGTAATCTCTATCGTAGTCTGGAGACTTCAGTAGCGGCGTCGATACCAAGGCTTTCTTCAAAGCATTGAAGGATTCCTGGGCTCACTCATCCCAGATAAAAGGAGTGTCCTTCTTTAAGAGATGCATGAAACCCTTAGTAATATTGGCATAGTTCATTATAAACCCTCATAAAAAGTTATCTTTCCCATGTAAACCTTGAAGTTGATGAATAGTTCATGGGGGAGGTAATTGAAGTATTGCCTCAACCTTTAAAGGATCTACCATGATCCCAGTCTCGGAGACTAAAAAACCTAGAAGTCAACCTAACCTAATGCAAAAGATGCATTTATGAGGGTTTAAACGGATGTGATAATGGCTACATCTTTCAAAAACTAGTCAAATGTGTTTAGGGTGATCCACTCTCTTATAGGAGTAAGCAACAAGATCGTTGATATAGGCTTCGACTATGTGCTTGAGATCATGAAATGTGAAGGTCATAGCTCGTTGGAAGGATGATCTGGCGTTCTTAAGGCAGAAAGGAATTTTTCGGTATGCGAAAGT
This sequence comes from Picea mariana, assembly GCA_032191745.1. NCBI lineage: Eukaryota > Viridiplantae > Streptophyta > Pinopsida > Pinales > Pinaceae > Picea > Picea mariana. Next base: position 8,749 of record JASDQU010279915.1, read on the forward strand.
GCCCCAAGCGAAAATAAATTCCATCTTATGTTGGTCATTGGGTTTAATCTAAATTTGGTTATAACCTGGAAATTCATCCATAAAATAAAAAACTTCGCTTCCCGCACATTCATGGAGAATCTGATCGATGAAGGGTGTCAAGTAGTTGTCTTTGCGACAGGCTTTATTTAGTAACGAAAATCCATGCATACGTGGATGTTTCTTTGCTTTTTATTCACCAGAATGAGATTGGATACCCATTTAGTCAAGATAATCGGGTAGATAAAGCCAACGTTAAGCAATTTTTCTACCTCTGCATTAATAGCAGGGGCCTTCATAGGATTGACATCTATAAGTCATTATCAAACATGCTTAGCATCCGAGTAGGTTTTAATCTCATGTTAGATAATTCAAGGGTCAATTCCTGACATCTCTTCATATGACCAAGAGAATACACAATGAAATTCCTTGAAGAGATCGGTGTAGATTAGAATTTCTTTCGACGAACAATCTGCACCGATGTATACATTTTCAAACTTTCCAGGAATACGAGAGATATCAATCATGACGGTAGAAGAGATACTCGCCATGTTTCCATTGGCATAAATGTTGTGCGTATCAAGTGGAACTATGGCATGACCGACTATCTTGCTCAAGGTAAATCTAAAATCAGCTTGTTCGATTCTAGCAAGCTCTGGGAGAAAATAAGATCGATGATGCATATCATCCCATGGCCTGCGAGAACCATTCATGGCCTCTATGATAGCTTCATCCTAAATTAAAGTCTCATCAAGGCATTCATGTGGACAATAAAATGAAGTGGCCCACACTGGCTCAGGAACAAGATCCTACTTGTTCGTCTACAAGGTAACCGGATTTGGATCGACCGAAGAGTCAAGAACAGCTTGATATGCTATCTCTACTACCGATAGTGGCATGGTCATTCTAGTATGTGACTGACCTTCACAATATGCAGTTGAGGAAGGTAGGGTCCACGGATCGTTAAAATATGAAGTGCAGAAAGGAACAAATCTCTTTGACGAAGCGAACCTACAGGACATGGTGTATATGTGATGATCCGGTGCCATGAAGTTGAAGGTACCCATAAGGAATGAATACATTCTGACACCAATATTATTAATTGTCGATTGAGAATTGTCGATCACGGGGATCGACGGCGTAATTGATTCATTGGGGCTATTATACACAAAGGAAAACTAGTCAATTGTCATGATCTTCCCATCGTGAGGAAGGCAAAGAGTATGGAACACGGACGATACGATTGCAGTCATAGCATAAGTCCAATTGATCCCTAGTAACAAGTTATAGTCAAGGGGTGCATCAACCACCTCGACATCCACTTCTACTTTCCTTCCACCTAACTAGACTGGGAAGGCAGGAAGAATATTGTGAGGGTGGAAGGAACGACTATCAAAAGCAGTCAACATGGTCGGAGATTAAGAGAGGGTCGAAGAGTTGAGGGCTTTCCAACAGACCAAGGACTTCACACATGTTGCAGCACCTTCATCGACAATAGTACGTTTCATGGTATGCATTGAGTAACCCACGTGGATTTGGAATGCCACGTGGTAAGGCAAGTGAGGCTTCACATATGTGACATCAGAGTTGATAACTTTAGAGCCACAAGGATGTAGAGCTCCTAACATAGATAGAAAGTCATTCCTCTGTGAAGGACATGTCTGGAGTACCTCCAGAGCCAACATCACACAAGGGGTTTGACCCGGATCCTCAACAATAGATTAGTTATGCGTGGCTCTAGCATTAGGATTGTGGGAAGATAACTTGAGTACTCCTTTTGGAATACAAGGTGGGGGCTTTGGTTTTTCAATCTATAAAGGCATCTCCAGAGGTGGGGGACACTCTAGACCAGACACAATCTATGAAGAAATGTAATCGCGAGACCGAGTGGCTACATTAACCTCAAATTTAACCATATTGATGCATAAACGGTCACCGTATTGCATCGATGGGTTTTGAATCCCACTCGCCGCATTTCTGGCATTGGAGGAGCTCAAGGCCATGTGTTGATTATGTGGAAAAGTATTAGTCAGCACAGCGAGGGGTAGATCTTATAACCCTAATTTGCACTAGACATGCATACCTGGAATCAGGCCATCTCACTTGCCACTTTTTCCAAGAAACCATTGAACAAATCTTCTAAAAACCAACCTTTTGAATATGTATGCTCCCTGCACCATTGATGCCTGCATGTATACGCTAGATGACCCATTACAGCCCGCGTATATTGACAAAAGCACAAAAATAGAAAGTTGCAAACGGAATACAGATTTTTGGGTAATTGCCTAAACCGTTTGACCACCCATAGTCGGTCACTCAACCAGATAACTACCCTCTTTTAGCCTATAAAATAAGAGGTAGGGCTCCCTTCCCAAGAGAGAAAAATAAGAGAAAAAAAACTCTGCCCTTTTTTGTATTCCCCTTGCCCCAATCTTTTGCAACCATTTTGTGAGAACTGAAGAAGAGAAGCATATGTGGAAGCGGTTGGTGCACAGTTGAAGAGGAGTCGAGGACCAGATTCGAGGAGCAGTGGTCGATCTCACCATTGTAAGTTACTTTTGTGAGGTTAATAGAAATAATTACTTTTCTCGTCCCACCATATGAGGTGTTCAATATTCAGTTTTGATTATATTTTATTAGCACCTCTAACCCACTAATTTATATATAAGATGCATGTTTGGAGTTCTTCGTTTGTCTGTTTGTGAATGCAGGTTGGATTTGGGAGGATACTTGCAGTTGAGGAGAAACCGAACGCAAAAGGATTGAAACCAAACGTGAAGGTCAAGGTAGAGTTAAGGGATCCTTTTATCCTTGTGTTTTATGTATGAATGTGGGGTTTATGTCGGGATAATAGTAAAAAGTAGGATACTTTCAAAGGTTATTTCTGCATACATTACAGAACCCTTAATGCTAGTCTGTAGGGGGTTTTCCCACCCACAATAGTAGAGATAAAAAGCCTCGCAACTTCTGCAAGTTTGGGGCATAAGTGGGTAAGGTGATCGTTTGTACAAAGCTTGAAGGGAAACTTCACCTTCTGCCTTTCTTTCTTTCCCTCACCAACATTATTATTCAGCTTCTCATTATTACCATTTTCCTTGGGTTTATTACTATTATTCCCACCTTTACGATTGTTACCACGTCCTTTATTTTTATTCCTTCTTGGTTGTTGGTTACCATTCGGGTTGGTCGATGATTTCACAGAATGTACATCCATTGACTGAGTGGGAGTGGAGGACACAGATGAATCTGGCCCTCCTATAGACTGGTTTAGAGACAACTCTTTCAAATGGCTTGTCATCGAATCTGTAGATTTCACATTGGCAGAGCCTACAATTTCATCAGCATGAGGCCCGAGCTTTTTTCTAGGGTCATAGTTTGACCTCAGTGCATATGGAAGAATCTCGTATAGCATCTGTTACTGAGCATATATGAGATCTAACTGTTGGGCTTTAAAAATCACTTCTTCCTCAAATGTAACTATGGATATAGAAACATCCTTCGAAATATAAGGTTGTAGAGACTTAAGGAACCACTCTAGCAGGAATTTTGGGGGTATGTAGGCCTTGATCAACCTCTTCCGTCTACACCACTTCTAGATGTGATCCGATATATGAGTGACTTTGTCCTAATGGAAGGTCGACAGAAGTTCTATGTCCACATCATAGCGTACTGGCAATTAGAAGTGGTTGAGGAAGATTAAAATCTGATTAAAAGATCTGTATGTCCCCCTTGGTAGCTCGATATACCATTTCGTTGCGACCCCTATGAGGGTGCATTGAAACAATCTTAAATGAATAGAATCGTCGTTAAAGGAGTTCGAAGAGCACCAAAGGTGAAATGTAGTGACGTGATCACCAGAATCCTCACCAGTTTTTCCCTCGAATTTTGGAATATCCGAAGGAAGCTTGGTGGGGATAGGGGGGCATGTCGGATCATGACGCATAGGGTCATTCATTAATTTAGACAATTTTGGTAGATTGAGCATGGCCAAAAAAGGGAGATGGGGTTGCGACATCTTGCCCCAATCTCCCTAGAAAGATTTTTGTTCAGGAATCGTAGCCCATCTAGCGTTCCGGTATGCACTAGGGCCTTGTCCGAGATTGTAATACCCTCCCCCAAAATGATTCATGAGGGGTTGGTTGGGCACCATTCCAGTAGGAATATTATGATGAGGGTTGTAAAAACTGCCCCCAGCTGGAGTGGCTCCATTTTGGGGGTTTCCCAAGGTATGAAACTGACCTCCTCCAGGTGTGGAACTGGAGGATAAAGGTGGATTCTCCATGCCAAACATGTTGTCCGAATTAGTACAGAGGAGGTAGGTGTAAAGGACAGATCGTAAGCAGTAGCTTTTCTGCCAGGTTGGCTACTCCATCCAAAAGCATTAGGACCAATATTAGACCTGGGGTGAAAATGAGGAAGGCCTCCCACTGTAGGAGTCATTTGTGGGATATGAGTACCACCAAACGAAAATGGAGTATGTGGAGGAGCCATGCCCCCAAGTCCAATACTAGTATTTGGACTAAACGCTGGGATGGAGGATGAAAATTGTGATGTGAAATTCAACATACCATAAGAAAAAGGGATAGAGGCCATAGCGATTGACTGAATATTGTAGCCCAATGAGTGACAAATGGACCCAAAAGGTTTCGTGGCTATATTTTGAGTATTCACTATAGGACAGACATGAGTGATGATAGGAACCTTCGACACTACAACCATTGTGGTTGAAGGTGTCGAAGGAGTATCGTTAACTGTAGTAGGTATGGGAGTTGAAGGACTCCCAGTATTTTTCTAACTTGATTCAGTACTCATCCTTGTATGATCACAAGTCTAGTAAGTGGAGGTGTGTGTACTATGTTTAATAATTTTATGCCTTTTAGAAGACAAAGACTCAAAATGTGGTGGTAATTGTAACAAGCGGTGAGCCCTGCAGGGAAGCTAGTCCGGCTCTATGATGACTCAAGACTCGAGATATAAAAACAAATCCTAAGTGTTGTATCATTTTCATCACTTAAATGATCAAAAGAAGCACACTTGAAAGTTCATTTGGGTTAGCTAGATAGGATAGAAATGAGTGCAAGAGTTAGACACATCAAGCACAAGAAACAAATAAACAACTAAGCTAATAACAATTAAGGAAACTAAACTAAAGTGCATAAGGAAAGTAGAATAAAAAATAGCCAATATTCATGCCACCAATGGATAGATTGTATTAGTGGAAAAACACCAAAGAGAAAGGGAGACTTATGGGTCCCCTCTTCCTCCAAGGGAGGGCTCTTTAACCCCCAATGAAAGAGATCTTCTTACAAATAGCAAACTAGAAGGAAATGGTGAAGAAATCCAAATCTCATTCACTCAAGAGGTGATGTGAATAGCTCAATCAAATGGTGCTTGTATGCTCCAATGAGGAAAGAGGTTCCTTGTAGGAGAATATAGGTAGCATAACAATACATATAGATTCTTGGAAATATAGTGCACCCATGGCCTCTTTTTATAGAAAAGATTTGAAGCATTATCCAACCAGTCTTTAGTGTGAACAAGGATCCTTTTAGGGCACCTCTAGGTATTTCACCAGCCCCCCACTCAGCTTCAATTCAGATTTGAGGGTCAAATCGACTTGGGATATGAACCATAAGTGGGTGGGAGTCCGACCAGAATCATAAATGTGTCGTTCTGAGGTGTGCGCATATTTTTGCATCCACAGTTGCGCATCGAGCGCATGTGCACTTTTTCGGCATTTTCGACTGATGCATGTGCACGTGCTTCCTTTGTATTCTGAGTGCATGCTGATTTTATAACCAGTTGTATAGTTTGTGCCATTTGGAAATGCATGTTTTGGGCCATGGATGAAATAATAAGTGTTTGGAGATGCTAGATTCCTGTAACCATTTGTGGACGAAATTTCAGTGATAAAAGATGCCCTTTGATGTGTGAGGTTAGGAGAATACATATAACCGAAATACATCAATGTTTCTTCTACTGAGAATACCTTTGTAAGAAAGAGTGTTGAG